>CAUYSK010054375.1:0-52595 GCA_963575035.1 Avahi laniger
GGCTGTGAGGTGTTCATTCAAAGCTTGTCTTCCGGACTGCAAAGGAACCACCTTCTTACTACATATTGCTCATCTCCAAAAGGAGCACTTGAAGATGAAAACGGCCACCATTCGGTTCTCGGTCCCCATCTTAGGCCTTCTACCTAGGAAGACCCCTTCCTTTCTAGGATGCAGCAGTCAGCTCTCTCAGCCCTGCAGGTTCTTGTTGCTCTCCACAACATACCGCTGCTGGATGGACGCAGAAAGACATAAAAAGAGATTGGGGGCATACGGAATGGACGGTCAGGAAGCGGCGTAAGCGATGGCAATACCATGGCTTCCGCAGAAAAGCGGCATCCTTGCAGTAGATGGAGGCTGCCCGGTTTTCTAGCTGTTTAAACATCGTGGGTCTCTGAGCAAGCAGCAGATGATACAAAACAAAACAAGCCTATATTTCCTACTATGGACTAGTTGGTTTATCTGTTTCATGAGACAATCTTTTTCCCAGTCCAGTTCCTTAGAGGTGAAAGAAATGCAAAATTTCTAGCAATTGAGTACCAGTCTTTTTTTCCCCCCATAACTGTATGTTTTTCCCCCTGGATCTTCATTGATCTTTTAGCAGAAAATTGCAAGAGGCTGTATAAGCGACCACACCCAAATGCTATTTTTTTAAGTTTTATTTTCTTTTCATTAGACCAATAATAATTGCATATATTTATGGGACACAATGGGATGCTTTGATACGTGCACACAGGATTAGGCCTCTTTATGTTTTAAGTATAAGATCTGATTATTTCACTGTCAAATACAAGAACGCACTTACTTGATCTATTCGTATAACTTTAAACAAATGTATTAATGCTGAAAACACCACCACACGGGAGACCAGAAGGCGCTGTTTATCTAGAAGTGACAGATACCACCAGTGGCAGCAACGCACACTCCTTTTCTTCAGTAGCAACTGGCGCCAGAACTGAAAAGCAGCCTTTCCCATTAGCTGAAGTTGAAGGTGATTAACAGAAAACAAGCACTACCCTCTGTCTTCCGGGTTTTATTCTTCATATAGTTTTTGTTACGTACACGGCAGTGTTTTCGTATTTTCTATCATTCTAGACCACACAGGCAGACTAAGCTCACTTGCTTATCGCTGAAGAGCATCATAGTGTTTGCAAGTTTAAAGTACTCAGCCCCCAGCTGAGTGTCTTAAATAATACCAAGTAGAATTTCTGTGCATAATTCGCTTTTATATCCCATACGTCTGGCTGACTCAAAAGAAAGAAAAGTGGGAAGTAAGAAGAATTACAGATAAATATGCTATTCGAAAAGAGATGGGAAGAGTTTTTCTGAAGGTCTGTGCCAGACACTTTTTAATGACGGTACACCTCTGAAAAGATTCGTTAGAACACCACTGCAATTTAGAGCGATTGCTGTACAATCAGAGAAACCCACGTTTAAATCCTGGCTCTAGTATTTAACAGTGTGTGACCTTGAGCAACATAATTAACCTCCCTATCTGATTTCTCTTTTGTCAAATGAAGGTATTAATAATGCTTGTTCCAGTAGATGGTTATCAGACTTAAAAATGAGAGATAAAGTAACATAATAACGGTTAGATAAGTGCTCTGTAAATGTTTGCTGTTATTATCCCCCCCACATATTTTAAAACAAAACACTCAATCTCAACACGAATTGGTTTTCCACTCAAAGATGAAAGGATCTCTTTGGTAATCACCCACAATGGTTTGTTAGTAATTGATAATTTGTTAACAAATTTATTTTTATACCTAGATTATTAGAGTTTGTACCATCCAATATATGTTAGGCATATTCTAAGACAAAGGAATGTTAATCCTTTGTTCTTACTATAGTTTGAGATAGGAAAAACTGAACAGACTACAGAGGAGGGGAAATAAAACTTCTGATGTTTTAGATTAGAAAATAGACCCTAAACTTAAAAGCTTAGCCTACTAGAGCCAAGGTTCTCAATGGGATCACTTAAAGGTGACCTTTTGGAGAATAAATTGTCACATTTTTGGCTTGCACAATTTCTAGGGAGCAGTACTTGCTTTTCATGGGCTGAGAATAGGCTTGCTATGTTTACAACAATACGTGAGAGTCCCAAACAAAGAATTTTCATGGGTCCCTCATGACTTCTGAATGAATGGCTGAATGAATTTTTCACTCGTAAGGGTGAAAAATATGTTTATAATTATCCGAGTCTAGAATCTTACTGCACTTCATATATAAACATGCAGCACTTATCAAAGATGTTAAATATACACTGTGTTTTCCAAGAAGGCAACAACTTCGTAAATCAAGGGGTTTGTTTTGTTCTGAGCCTTGTCACTGTGTCAAAACTTACATCCATAACCTCAATCTTCTGAGTCGCTGATACGACAAACCTTTTTCGGCCTGCACTTGTAGCTGTGGTGTTCACAGCGATGCTACACATAAGTACGAGAATTTAACTACTTCGTTATTTCCAGTATGTTCACATCCACACGTTTCCATACTGAAATTCATGCTATTTTTGAAAATGGACTTCTTAAATCTTTATAAAATAAATCATTTTCATATACTTTCTCCTTTATATTAGGGTAGGATTCTAGAAGAGCATTCTGTCAATTTTTTATCATTTCAGGGTACTAAAGGACTGTTATTCACTAGATGGGGCATTGTAGGGTTTGAAGGAACAGAGAACTAGCAGGAATAGAAAGCTTCATAGGAGGTCTCGAATATATGGAGGAAATGAAAATAACTCAGTTACTTTTCTTCAACTACAGATTGAACAAGAAAGAGTAAGTTTAATTTGCAGTAAAGAGAATTTAGGTTAAGCATTTTGAACATCATCCTGAAAGGAAAGACTGTAAACCACTAGAATGAGAAATTTCTGATCTGCATTTCTAAACCACATAAGAATGAGACACATAAACGTTTCTTTAGAATTAAATTGGACTATACGTTGGAACAATTATATAATTATTCATTTAATGTTTATTTTTGAATTTGAAGATTCTGAATCCATACAGAATTCAGTCTTCAGTAACAGCTTCGGTGCTTTTACAATGATTTGGAGAAACTGTGGGTGGAGTGTTAAACATGTCAAGAGTGTTTGAGGTTTGACGGTGGCACATGCCGCTAGTCTAACCATGACCTCCCCTCCCCCCTCCTCCTCGCTCCCAAAAAGAAAAAAGGAAACAAAAACAACATTGGCTCTGAAAACAGCAAAGCTTATCTCTTAATCCAAGTGCAAGTTACTTTATTTATGAATTCAGTATCGCACATTCATTGCATTAAGGATAATAATATATACATAATAATGCATACAGCCTCCATGCACATTCTCACCACAGAAATATAAAACTGCTTGCATCTTTCATCAAAAATTTTAATGTGGGATAAAAAGGAGTTCAAACTTTGATATTTACTATAAAGTAAAATTTAGTTAAATCATTTGTGTTCTTAGCTTTACAACTGAATATAGTAATTCAATAAACAAAAATCTCTGGGGGTAACAGTCTCACATATCTGACAGTTCTATAGGTCAAGCTTCCAATTGGCATGAGTCTTCCCAGAGAAACTTTTATTTTACTCCAAGAACTCCATGCTATGAAAACGCCAGTAAGCAAATCGCTTTTTTTAAATAATAAACAAGATTTGCTTATTTTTAATTAATCAAAGACACATTAAGTCAGTACTTCTGACCAGGATAATATAATTAGTGATACCAATGTGGGTTTTCAGGTCCCTAGTAGTCTGAAAATTCCAGACTGGGGACCACAAATCCACAATATATTAGGTTCTAAAAACATAAAATACGGCCATTAAGAGCAAACCAAGTTTTCACAAACAGACTTTCAATTTTAAACCACCTAATATTTCTTTGTCTAAATCCTAGAATTTTTCTTGTAGCTAGAATTCCACACATGGTCTCCATATCCCCAAAGAAATGTCCTTTCCAGATGAGTTCCTAAGAACAGAACTATGTTTCTTCGAAGTCAGCAAGCTATTTATAAAAACTACAGTAGCCCCCAAGGGAAGATCAACTGGCAAGTATAAAATTACTTTATATATAGTCCAGTAGTTGCTCTACCTTTTTCGAGGAGGAGAAATAAGACAATGATGATCAAAAGATAAGGTACATGAAATGTGATCATTTCAATGTGGGTGTTTGCCATTGTAAGAAGAAAATGCTACTGATTAAATTTCATGAACCCGTAAAATATACACATCCCCTACTGAATTGACAAGTACATAAATGTAAGAAAACCAGTAGCGTATTTTCATTAATTACCATGACCATCATTTGCAACTAGAAAAAGCAACAGCTTAACTATCAAAATATCTTATTTTTGGTAATATTAAAATATAGCTTATCAATTTACATAAGTTCTTTGATACCTCCCTCCACTTCATCCACCTAAGATGACCAGACTCAGTTTGCAAGAAATACTAATTGCACCAAATACAAATAGATAAGAAGGGGAAATGTGCTCAACTTTAGCACAAGTTACCTGAATACTCTCTATTTCCGCCATCTGTTTCCATTCCACGTGACCACTGCTCCTTGGGGACTTACGTTCATGCAACACACATTCGTTGATAAAATCCCATGAGCCTACACTGTGCCGGGCACCGAGGATAAGGAGATATAGAGGACATGCTCATGGAGTTTACAGACAGGTTTGTAACCCAGTTGGAGAGAACAAATGTTTGTGTATATGCATGTGTGTGATTCCTTATTTTATTTGTATAGTGCTTACCACGCGTCAAAGACTAAATCTAACAGGTTTATAATGATCTCAATTGACTCGCTTATATTTGTATACATATATGCACATATAAAAATTCAAGTGACCGTTCAATTAAAGAACAGAAAATAACAAAAGAATATTACAAGATAAAATATGATTAACAGCTATATAAATTATAGGTATGTGTTTAAAGAATATCAGTTACTGGATTATGAGGAAAATAATCTAGAAAATTATGATAGATAAAAGTAATTCCATATCAAAGATAAAAGACATGTTCTACTGTTTCCCTAAATAGTAAATACTTCCCCCAAACTAAATCCTTTTGTCACTGAATGCTGTCCTTTTAATCTAAGATACGTTGTATCTACATTAAACTACTGCAAAATTTAAATCAGAACTGTATTTTTAAACTTACAGAGGTTAACCATATTTTTCAACTGTACAATCCAGCAAGTCATAAATCATTCAAAATTATCTTCTTCATCAGACTTTCACGGAAACCAATGAACTGATTTGACAGAGTCGATTTCAATTTTTCTTATCAAAGTTAACCTAAATTTGGAAATCCGGTATGTCCCTCTGGGAGGATGTTACCTTTCATGGACTGAATGATGAAATTTACATACTACACTAGTTTACCAATGAGGCTTCCACGATGCTAACTAATCCTTACAAGCATCTTCCTTTGACCAGCAGAAGACATTTATAACATTCTCCCATTTAGACAAAAATTTGTCAATTTTCACTGGAAATAGAAGCGTCTGTTTATTTATCTGATAAACATTTAGTGAGCACCTTCTACAAGCAGTAAACATTTAAAGAGCACACACCAGTCACTGCACTGGCCATATCCAAACAAGTAAGGCTATTTACATTGTTCTCATGGGAAATGGAAGATAGAATAAATGCAAGCATATTGCAAGAAGGAAGACAAAGAACCCATGCAGAGAGAAAGATTTACAATATAAGCATAATGTAAGAGATTTGTTCGGAGTCGATTTCAAAGAAAATGGGAGACAGAAGGCTAGTCCACAGGTAGTGAGATCAGCCTCGGACAGGACGGGTACACCCAGAGGTAACCTCTGAGGTAGGGGCCATTGAAATGACGACTAGAGATGCCCAATGGATTCGTACATAGGATGAAAGACGGAATTTGGATGGGGAAAATATTTTTATATTCTATGAACCTCTAATTGAAATTTAGCTTTTCTTTTATGAATATAGGCAACAAATCACACCACTGTTCTCAATATCATGACCTTGTCACTAATGGAAATAACATGCACATTCATATATCTCAGCTGTTACAGATATCTTCAAATATTGTTTACATTACGATTACTTTGAAATTAAGGTAGTCATGCGACCTGTCACTACAGCTTATTGTTTCACACACAGTAAAGACATATACATTATTAAATCACAATTGTGTTTTTTGTATTTTGGAAACTATATTCATTCATTGGCTTCCTTTGTGATCCTAGGAATTTTTTTTTTCATTTAATGATTATCTCAGGAAGGCAGTCCCTAGGCTTTTCTAGACTGCAAAAAGGGATCTACATCACAAGAAAGGAAGAGCCCCTGCTCTGAGGCGCGAGGGAAAGGATTACAAAAATAAAGGCAGGGAGGACTATGTTGTCATCTCCCGTCACTGTCCCAACTTTTTAGTCAAAGTCCGCTGCACACAAGAGCCCCGTGTCTGCGGAGCGGCGGGAGACCGAAGGAACAAGGAACTGAGAGGAAGGGGAGGAAGCAGACGACCATCCTCCGAGTGCTGCGGGTTTTGATGGAAGGGTTGAAACAGGTGGAGACAGAGAGAGAGCACACGCCGTATCTCAGGACGGGCGATGGCTGCTCTAACAATCCACTCACCACTAGCCTTTCACTTCGCAGAGTTGCTTTCTCCCCCAGCTCTTCCTTACTGCTTGTGTGCACACCCTTCAGTGTCTGTCTAGGGCAGCCCACAGAAACTAAAATCACACACACGCCCCAAAAAATCCCCTCCTGTTTTATCATGCCCCACCAAATCGAATTGCGAACCAGCTTCTGCGCCCAGACCTCTCTCGGCCCTTCCTCCTAACTACTGTATGAACAGGCTGGGCACCTGCCTAAGACCATCCCCATGCCCATTTTTTGAACTAGATCTCACCTCCTCAGGCCAACTCAAGCACAGTACTGCAGCAGCATCTTGCATCTCTCTGATCTCTCTGCTGGATCGTACCCACCCTTGCATCTCTCTGCTGGATCGTACCCACCCTTGCTGCATTCATTTTCATTTTAGAAAAGCAAAATCGAAACCAAAAAATTCTCTTGACCTCACATCCTACTCCAGCTGCCACTCGTCTCTCAGCTCCCTTCTTCCTGGAGAAAACTGTCCACGCTTGCTGCCTATAGTTCCCGACCCCATTCCTGCCCTCTGCTGAAACCAGGCCCATCAGTCTCTCCCTCGACACTCCAGCCAGCTTTTGTCAAGGTCACCAGCTGACCCTCCATGAGGCTGAACTGAAAACAGGATTTAACTGAGGTTATCAACTCCTTCTCCTTGGAGCACTTCCATCACACGCTGCCAGCACACACGCTCTGATCTCCCCCCTCCCTCACTTTTTCCCATTCTCCTTTGCTGGTTTCTCCCCCCTTCTTCCCAACTTCCAAACCTTGGAGTGCTCTGGGATCGGTCTTCATACTCTTCTTCTGTCTACACTCACTCACTAAATGGTCTTGTCCAGTCTAGTGGCTTTATGTAAAACCTATATGCTAAAGAAACTCAAATTTTATCTCCAGCCAAGCTCCTCCCTCAACTTTCATGTTAATAGACATCTCAGAGCATCTAGAAATGAAGTCCTGGTTACACCCACGCGTTCACCTCTCAGTCTCCCCCTGCCCCATAAATGGGAAGCCCATCCTTTCCTCTGTAAAAATCCTTGGAGTTGTTCTTGATGCTTCCTTCTCATGTATCCTCAACATCCAATTGAAATCCTTTCTGTTCATCCTTTAAAATACATCCTGACTCTTACCTTTTCTCATCGGCTCCACCCCTGCCACCCAGGCCCACCTGGGATTGCTGCCGTAGCCTCTAGCAGGTCTCTCTACCCCCGCCCTTTGTCCTAACATTCCTCTCCATGCGGCAGCCAGAATGACCTTTCAAAGTCAATGACATTTTAGGACCCACTAGGTCCTATCTCCAGTGAGACTGGCCTTTATCAAAAAGATCCAAAACAATAAATGTTGGCGTGGATGCGGAGAGATAGGAACACTCACACAGTACTGGTGAGACTGCAAACTAGTGCAATCTCTGTGGAAGGCAATGTGGAGATACCTTAAAGAGATACAAGTAGAATTACCATTTGATCCGGCAATCCCATTACTGGGCATCTACCCAAAAGAGCAAAAGTCACTCTATGAAAAAGACACCTGCACTCGAATGTTTATAGCAGCACAATTCACAATTGCAAAGATATGGAAACAATCCAAGTGTCCATCAATACATGAGCGGATTAATAAAAACTGTGGTATACGTATACCATGGAGTACTATTCAGCTCTGAGAAACAATGGTGATACAGCACCCTTTGTATACTCCTGGAAAGCACTGGAACGCATTCTACTAAGTGAGGTATCCCAAGAATGGAAAAACGTGCACCACATGTACTCACCATCGAATTGGTATTAGCTGATCAACATTTAAGTGCACATATAAGAATAACATGTATTAGATGTTGGGCAGGGGGAGGGGGGAAGGGGAGAGGGGATGGGCATATGCACAAACAGTGAGTGCGATGCGCACCTCGGGGAAATGGACACACTTGAAGCTCGGACTTGGGCGGGAGGGCGGGCAAGGGCATCATACGTAACCTAATCATCTGTACCCCCATAATATGCTGAAATAAAAAATAAATAAAGCCAATGACAATCCATTGTCCCTCATCTGATGGATACATTCCAATGACTTTCCACATTACTAAAGATAAACAGTAAAGTCCTTAAGACCACCTATAAGACCAAACAAGATCTCGTTGCCTGCAACCCCTTTGAACCCCCTCTTACTACCACCTCTTGGCTCCCTCCATCCCGGCAGGCTGCCTCCTTGCTGGTCTCCAAGCACATCAGTCACATGGCTGCCCGCGGTCCTCTGCACCTGTTCACGTCCCCAGGATGGTCTTCCCCCAATACGAAATGAATTGCGCCTCACCCCTGAGACGTGAAAATCGCTGCGGTGCATTAATTCTTTACAATAACCTTTTCTCCTTTTCTGTACTTCTGTCACAGAAGAGTGTCCCAGTTGGACACCTGGGGAATTATTTATGAAGAACTATCATGTTCAACGAATTTTAATTCCCCTCCTAAAAATGGCTGCCACAAATTCAAGGAGAGAGCTTAACTGAAGTTTCATTTCCATTTTCTTCTATTCCTAATAGCATCCTGAGATTACGGCAGGCTAGAATTGCATTTATTTACCAATATTTCAACTATATTAAACCAGACATTTGTCATGCTTATTTCCATTATAATTTTCAAGTCACTTTTTAACACACTTGAAAAGGCAACAAAGATTAACACAAATTAGAGGGAGAAAATAATTCTTCCCAATTCCTTCCCTATATAGCCTGATCCTCTATTAAGTTAAAATAATAACACTTACTGATTTAGTATTTCTTCTGAAAGGATACATATAGACTAGAAAATAATATTTTTGCTTATACCTAGACAGAATTTTAATTAAAACTGCTTTTGCAAAGTTTAAACAGAAGATATAAAACAGAGGTAGAAACTTTAGGTTGTAATTAAAACAAATAGGAATCCTTCTAAGTTGAAAAAGTACATTTTCTTAAAATAAGAATTTCCTTGATTATTGTCAGTCTCACCTTTTCTAACCTAACCACGGATTGTGAACTGCCTTAAAATTAACAACTGTCTGATACTGAGCTGAAATTATTTCTAAAAATATAAATTTAGCCTTTAAAAATTCCCTCATACAAATCTCTACCCAATTACTTACTCTTCATGTAATTAAATCCTCCATGAAATATGTCATCTGTCATCGATTATTTTACAAAATTCTAATTAACATTTTGTGATGACTTTCTTCTCATTCTTTAGTGTTAACATTCTATTTCGTACTCGTCTTAGCTGGTAACTTACAGAGACATAGTTCAAGAAGCTGAACCAGAATAACCAGCCCGATTACTGTTTCTCCTCTTTCCTCTCCAGATTTTCCTTGAAGGAGGACCCATGTGAAAACACACGGCTTTTAGGTGCTGGCCCACTATTATCCTCTCAGTGACATTCATTAATCTCACCAATTTACACTCCTGATTACTGGAAAACAGGACTCGCTGAGAATTATCCAGTCATCGGTATGAAATTTGAAATGCAGAGCTACTACTTCTTTCTGTAGCCAGCCTTTCTTCCCCAGAGCAAAATCTTGCATAAAATTACACTGCCTGTGCGCTAGGGTGTGTGTGAAACCCAGAGAGACAGACAGAGAGAACAGCAGGGAGGGAGACACCTGCCCAACGACACCTCTCCGGTCTTGGGCATGGGTACCACTGCACAGCTCGCCAGCCCTCTGGCAAGAGACGGGTCAGGTGGGGAACTGACTTGAATCCTCCCACGCTTTGTCCCAGATGATGTCATCTTGAGCTGAGAAGGTGACCAGAGCTAAGTCATCCACTTGCAGGATCTCTACACACTCAGGTCAACAGGCAACCAGCTCCAGTCCCACAGCCTCACTGTCTGACTCTTCCTCCGAGCCACTCTGAACACTACCAATTAATTCATTTTAGTTT
This sequence comes from Avahi laniger, assembly GCA_963575035.1. Taxonomy (NCBI): domain Eukaryota; kingdom Metazoa; phylum Chordata; class Mammalia; order Primates; family Indriidae; genus Avahi; species Avahi laniger. The sequence goes on from CAUYSK010054375.1 coordinate 10,522, forward strand.
CAGATTAGTTTTTGCTCGTTCTGTCTGTAACCGAGGGGGCTGGGGTCAGAGGAAAGGGAGCAGGGAAAAGCAAGCCAAATGGAACAACAGTCAAAGCAGGCGATCCACATTGAAAACCAAGGATCCACAACAGAAAGGTTCTGTTGTGTGGTTTTTTTTTTTTGTTTGGTTTGATTTTTAAAATATTTTTCAGTGATGGGAATGCTTAAAGTCTATTCTTCTAGCAAATTTCAAGTATACACTACATCATTATCAACTACAGTCACCATGCTGTACATCTCTAGAATTTATTCACCTTATAACTAAAAGTTTGTGCCCTTTGACCAACATCTCCCCGTTTTCCTAAACTCCAACCCCTTTTTCCTCCAAATTTGACTCATATCATGTTTACATTTAACATTTCTTCAGAGTCTCTGGTTTAGGGCTGCAGCCCCAGGTCATCCTTCACTATTCCTGCAAAACCGGACGTGTATTATGGAACTGACTGGAGCACCAGGTGAGTCACCAAAATGAAGGAGGAAAAACCGGAATGCATCTCGATGGGGAAAGAGGAAATGATTCTTGGGCTTTTTCACCCCATTGTTGCTTACCTAAACCAAAGGGAAATTCGCTTACCATATTGCTTTTGAATAGAGCAGTTGGTGTTTCCAAAAACATTTTTAGAAGTTGCAAACTTAGTTTGTCATTGAATGGACCAAATCCATAAAATAACCAAATCCATAAAATAACCAAAAATCTTGAAACTCAATGTGCTGATTAGTTAAAATAAACGTCTCCAAAAATGCAGCATACTATGGCCGACCTAACAGCAGGGATAACAGAAGGCCAGTGCTATGATGTTATCACTGAAGAATGGACCCATTACCATTCATCTGAAGTCAGACACCTGAAAGGAACCCGGGCAGAAGAAACACATCGAAGACCCAGCGAAGCATGACTTCAAAAGGTCCAGCGCAGATGTGAGGTCCTGGGAAACAGCCTGCTCTGAGGGCAGAGCTGAAACACAGGGCGGGTTGTTCGCTTTCGAACTGGAGAAGTCTATGAACAGCATCCCCACAAATTGTTCTGATAATGCACTTCCACAGATTTGCCAGGTAAAGGCTCACTTCTTATTAATAGAATAATAAGGAATCAACACAGTGTATACTTAAGATCATGGATCCCGGGATCAGGCTGCCTGGGTTCTCCAGCTTGACTATTTAATAGCTTTGTAATTTGGGGCAAGTTATTTAATCATGTTGAATCTTGATATTTTTTCAGGGGCTAATGTAAGCATTAAATGTGATTATGTGTTTTAAACATTAAAACAGTGCCTGACAGATAGTATGTCCTATTCTTGCTTGAAAACAATTGAGAGTTTTTTATGGTCCACATTTCATAAAATCTGCACATCAGAGTAAATGACTAACCCTACTGCCTAAAAAATATACACATGTACAGTGTACATGTAAGAAGAAAACATTAAATTTCAAAAGTATTGAACAGTAGTGTGAGGCATTTTTATTAATGAATATAAATTGATTTTTTTTCTCTTGCTATTTTTCATCCTGTAATTATCTCAGAGGAAACCTGGAGTTAAGAGTTCAATTTTAGTTTTTAAATTGTCCTGCAGCACAATTACAACTACTAAAGCCATTCTCAGACAAAATTTAATCACCTTGGGTACTGTGAGACTCTGGGAAAGTTACCTCTCATGGTTTTATTTTTAATTTTTTGAATATTCAATAAGTCGTGATCATAAAGGGTTTTTAAAAGTGCTCGCGCAGAATAAACAGCAAAAAATATTACCTAGGCTTTCAGGCCAAAAAAAAAAGTCAAAATAAAAATTTAAAAATATTTTCAAATGATCACACATGGCTGTTTTCACTAATTTATAATAAGCTCCTAAAAAGACCAAGCCTCCTAACAAACTGAGACCAAAAAGCTCCCATAAGGGGATCAAAGACCAACAATTCATGAGAGTCAATCAATATGAACAAATATTTTACCCCCAAAATCTAACATAAGTGGTTTTTCAGCAAATGAAAAGATGCTGAATCTCTCTCATGATAAGAGAAATCCAAAGTACAAAGTAAAACATCAACGAGATGGTATTTTTCCTTTACGAGCTTTGCAAACATGTAAGAGTTTGATAACATTCGCTGGTAAGTGTACAGGGTGTAAGGACACAGGTGCTCTCACTTTCGTGCATGGGCAAAGGAACGGGTACAAGCTCTGTGGCACACAGCTCAGCACTCTCTATGCCCTGGAAACCTTCCCACAGATCTGTGCACACAGGTGTGCAAACAGCAAATGACTGGGCAAACCAAACACGTTCTTCTGCAGCGTTTAAGAGAATGATGCAGCTTTATATATATTAAGTTGGAATGACTGACAAGATACGTTGTTAAGTGAAAGCGAGATACAGGACTGTAGACAGCTACTCTAATTGGCATTTACAAGCGTGGGTTCTATAAATACAGACTGTCTCTGGATGGGTAACAAGAATCTGGTCACAGCAATTGTCTCTGAGAAGCATATCTGAGCAGAGTAAGAGGAAAGAGCTTACTTTTGTAGTTTTTGAGTTTTGCACCATATGGCTGTAAAATCTATTTACCCAGTGAATTAAATTATTCATTTTTTAAACACCGAGTTTTTAAATACCTTTTACTCTGTTGCACAGAGCCCATAACAAAGCATTTTTCCATGCTGGAGGGCCACATGTAACTGAGTTATTATTAAAATAATGCCCTTCCACTTGTCCGGCAGCCATCTGTTTTAGGTAGTTCACTAGGGAAGACATCCCCTATAGTAAGATTAGAATGTATACCGAGAAATATTACTGAAAACTGTTTCATTTACAGATATGTTCATCGTTACCTGATTAACTACCATCAACAGAAATCATGATGGCTTCGAAGTGACTGATCATCTCATTTTTGAATAAAAGTTACCATGATGTTAGGAAATAGCATTTTTAAATAGTAGAGCTTTATAAAACTTATATTATTCAGTAAGTATCTTCAATACAAACTAGAATCTAAAAATATATTATTGCATCTTTCGAGCCGCATCTGCTTACCACCAAAGAGATTACTGATCACAGTGTGAAACGTTTTGCCGACTGATACAATTTAGTGCAATGCTGAACGCTTGTTAACCTTACTACAGGGTCATTCGATTTTTAAAAGGCGTTGCTTTAAGAAAATTTCAGACAAGATGTTAGCATGTACAGGGAGTGACTCTGTAGTTGAAGATTTGTGTGCACGCTGCTGCTGCAAGAAAAAAAAAGTCAACACGTCCCATATCTTACATTTTAAAAATTGCTGCAAAGCCAGGTGCAGTGGGGCACATGCCTATAATCCCAGCTACTCGGGAGGCTGAGGCAGGAGGACCGACTACCTGAGCCCAGGAGTTCAAGTCTAGCCTGGGCAATACACAGTGAGACCACATTCTCTTTAAAAAATTAATAATATATAAATAAAAATAAATACATGTAAAATTGCTGTAAAGACAACCCAGGCAGTTCCATGAAAAATTTAAATACTTTACAGAAAGATCTTTACAAATATCTATACAGTCAAAGATAACTCAGACAACCAATGAAAAGGGCCAAGAAACTGCGTAAGTTAATGACTGTCAAATGCCTCAAAGCGAAAAGACTTTTCCCTATCTTTGAAAGATATTTTCAAAATTTAAAAAAAAAAAAAAGCACAAACAGCATAGTCTTCAGATTCCTCTGAGAGTTTAATGACCGTCTCATTCTTAAGAACTGCTGAGTTTGATCAGTGGGAAAATGTATGTTATTAAATTTATTAATATTGTGATTTACATATTTCTTATTAAAATACTTAAAGCAGGCATGGCTATTTCCCTTCCAGAGTTAAATATGGAAGAGCTGCTACTGCCGAGAGTCAGTTATGCTGAACTTTCTGTACTAGATAATCAGTGATCCAGAAAGCATAAAACACTCCCATCCTGGCAAACTATTTTATCAGTTTCGGTTCATAAGGTACTACTAAATTCATTTTCTTAACCTCCTTGTGAAACAGAAATCTAATGTCTTTGAATGGATTTAATATCGATCCGTTTCTCACTGCCTATCTCCAAGTATAGGAGGCTGCCCACAAAAATCTTAGAAGGAAAAAAAAGCATTCCTTGACTTTGCGAATGAGAGAGAAGATGAAGGGGGAAAAAAAGAAAGGTTTTCAAGTGTACAAAGATGGAGAAGGGAAGAAAAGGAAAAGAGAAACATACTAAGGGTAGGGAAGAAAACGGGGCAAGTGTAAGAAAGAAAAGGAGAGGAGAAAAATATCATGAAAGTTCGACCTAATGGAAGGGATCTGTCCCCAAACAAATCTGTGCTTGTATACCGCACGCAGGAGCCTTGGGTCCAACCTGTCCTGACTCTCGATGACTTCCTGCAGGCAACAGCCTCAGGGTGATCACCTGCAGACGCGTGGCAGGCAGAACTGTGCCTCTTACAGCCCTGGAGCAGCCTGGGAAAGCTGTTCCGACTGGCAATATCTAAATCCCCAGGCATAATGGGAAACGCCTGGCAATGTTCACACTATGATTAGCATATTTCAAGCACAATAACACTTCTAATCTGTTTAGCACAATTTATACGTATTTTAAAAATACAACTAATCAACAAAACCAAACATTCGATTCTGTCTGGGTAATTCTCAAGTCTAACTACATACAGCCAAGCATTTACCTTCTCCAGTTTCGAGAACAACAAAACATGTCTAAGCTCTTGCGTTAGGATTATCTGGTACCTGCACTCATAATACTCAAACAGACATAACACCCAAGTGTGCACAGGGAAATTCATTCATTCGTAATTCACTCCCTCCCTCATACTCAGCAAACATTTATTCTGTGCCTACTATGTGCTAAGGACGGTTCTGGGTCCGTAATATGCTCTGATGTGGAAAAACAGCAAATAGCTCAGTGGTATCATTATACGATTAATATTCTGTAAGGGACACAGCCAATAACAGAAGCACAGCATTTAGTTTGGGGGACCCTCCAAGAGCTGGTGGGAACATCAGGAAAGGTTAGGCCGAGGATGCGACTTTTGAGCTCAAACCCGAAGGACGAGAGAACAATTACTTGGCCAAGGAAGAATGAAGATGACAGCGTTTCGGGAGACCTAATAATAAACAGTTAAGAAGAGAGAGTAAAAATCCCCTAAAGACGGAAAGAACTTAAATAGCTTAGGAAAAAACGAAGTGTACAGAACAAGCAGTGGCCAGAGACTGGGGCTATTTTTATGGGCCTTGTTAAAGATATTATTCTTTACCCTAAGAATAATGAGAGGCTACCAAAAGGCAGATGAAACATGATCACTAATGTTAATATTTATTGACCATCTACCGTGTGCCTGTGACTATTCTAGGCACTCTGTATTATTTAACCATTTTAATCCTCACAACAACCCCATGAAGTAGGTACTATTTGTACCTGCATTTTAAAGGTGAGGAAGCTGAAATGCACAGGAAAGGTAAATGACTTGCTCAGTTTAAGTGCAAAGTGGGCTCTGACCCATGCGGTGCGACTTTAGCATGTTATCTTCCTAACTAGTACACCACACTACCTTTCTACACTAGACCAACCTGATCAAACAAGTCAATCAGCTGTTCCATGGTACAAATAAACCTTTCTCTATCAACCTTTAGGGATTTAGTTAACTTCAGTAATAACAGCGTCTAGAGTAGATAATAGGCAGTCGTGTGTCCCTTAACAACAGAGATGCTATCTGAGAAATGCGTCGTTAGGTGATTTCATCATGTGAACATCATAGAGTAAGTATACTCACACAAACCTAGCCGGTATAGCCTACTATACACCTGGGCTACATGGTACATATAGCCTATTGCTCCTAGGCTACAAACCTGTACAGCATGTTGCTGTACAGAATACTCTAGGCAATTTAACACAATGGTAAATACTTGTGCATCTGAACACGTCCAAACATAGAAAAGGCACAGCAAAAACTATGGTACAAAAGATTAAAACCACTACACCCATATAGGACTGAAAGTTGCTCTGGATGAGTCAGTGAGTGAGTGGTGAGTGAATTCGAAGGCCTGGGACATTAGTACACACTACTGTAGACTTTATAAACACTGCACACACGGGCTACGTTAAACTGATGTTAAAATTTTTCTTTCTTCAACAATAAAGTTAGCTTACTGTAATTTTTTTTTTACATTATAAGCTTTTTCATTTTAACTTCTTGACTCTTTTGTCACAACACTTAGTTTAAAATACAAACACACTGTACAGCTGAACAAAAGCATTTCTTTATTTATATACTTATTCTGTAAGTTTTTTTCTATTTTTTTTTTTTTTTTTTTTTGCTTTCTAAATTTTCTTGTTAAAAACTAGGACACACAAACACACATCAGCCCAGGCCTACACAGGATCAAGATAACCAAATCACTGTCTTCCAACCTCTACGTCTTGTCCCACTGGAAGGTCATCAGAGGCAAAAACACGCGTGGAGCTGTCATCTCCTATGACGACAATATCTTCTTCTGGAAACCTCCCGAAGGACCTGCCTGACGCTGTTTTATAGTTAACTTTTTTTTTTTTTTAATAAGTAGAAGGCATATACTCTAAAACAATAAATAGCATGGTAAATACATAAACCAGTAACATAGTCATTTATTATTAAGTATGACATACTTTACATAACTATATAAGCTACACTTCTACACTACTGGAAGTACAGGTTTGTTTACACCAGCATCACCGTGAGCCTGTGAATAATGAGTTACACTATTAAGTTACGATGGCCATGACATCACTAGGCAGTAGGAATTTTTCAGCTACATTCTTATGACACTGGTCATATATGCGGTCGGTCACTGTTGGCTGAAACATTGTTATGTGGGACACAATGGTATTTCCGGTGGTACAGCCAAAAAAATCAAAATATACTTATGTATTTTATTAACATTCACCTCTACTATTTCAAACCTTATGGCAACATCCCGAGGTAAATTTTCCCAAAACTTTCCCAAAGGCAACCCCAGTAGTAACAATATCTAGAAGAGTTTAAAAGGGAAGAGGGAGGGAGAATCTGAAATTATAAACTACATAGAATCAAATTCCATCTACTATGCTGATGAATGAAAACTAGCGACTCAAAAATATTGTAAATATTGAAATTTTAAAATCAGGGAGAGTTTTATTGACAAACTATAAGCGGCAGCTCATTTATCTAATAGGATTATACGTACAAATACAAAACATATACCGAAGCACATAAATGTACACATGCATGGAGTGAATTCTGTAATCACCAATAACACATTAACTTTTCTGAAGGTTTTAAGTCAAAAACATTTTATTAAGACTATTTTTAATATTATCTTTAATTTGGAATTTTCCCTTTTGAAGATATTCAAATAATTTATTATTTGTTTCTAGGGAAATTCACTATAAAATATATGCTAAAGTTATTTAATATAAACATTCTTTCTTATCATGGCCTAAATCCATTACTTATCAGAACTGGCTTGAATAACTCCATATAACATACTTAATTTTTATTAAGTTTCATTTCTAATTTTTTCTTAAATTCAGGATAATTAGGATTTTTTTCTTTTTCTCAAACTTCCTGCAAAAGACATTGAATTTTATCCCACATGATGAGCTGTGTACTGCTCAAAGAGATACTTCCAAATTAACTACTGTTTTTCCTTCTCGAATTTAAAAATGTGTTACCATATTCCTGCATTATTTCCCAAGCCAATCACTGTGCAATAACAAACTGCATCTATCACATCGTGGTATTTTATTCTACATTTCCTCTGAGAAACTGCCGTCAACCCAAGGTTGGATCATGTGCCCTCCTTCTCCCTGAGCACCCTGGGCTCCGACTCTGTCGGAGATGCGTGTTTCCTTGCCTCTATCTTCCCGTACACTGTAAGTTCTGTGATGCGGCACTGTGTCTCTGCATTTACCAGCCTGCACCTAGCATTGCACCAACCAAACCCTACTAAGCACCCAATAAGTAATTCTCGAAAGAATTTCCTAAGAACAGCATTATAAGGAAATTGTGACCTACTGGAATAAATTGAGAGAGGAAGCTTGCAGAAAAGGATAAAAGCAAACCTCCTTGTGAAACTTAAAATCCCCAAGAATTCTACTTCGTAATAATCCATCAATTCCAAGTCTGCACCTCTTTAACTTACAGAAGCATAAATCTGAAGTACAGCCAGGGTGTGGTATGTAAGGTCAGATACATAATCTAAAGCTAATCCAACTCCACTTTTACTAAATCCTGACCCATAAACTTTCAACACCTTTTCCATTCTACCACACCTCTTCTTCTTGGCAAGAATGCATTTACTTTTTCTTTTTCCCCTTTGGTGATTTCACTCACACACACACACACACACACACACACACACACCCCCAGCATAAAAACTTGAGATCTAAATATCACAACTCACAATAGAATGGCTTCTTTTTAAAAGAATACGTAATTTAGGACACATTTTAAGAATACATTATTTTCCCAACTGTGTTCCAGAAAAGCCTAGTGCAGTGATTCTTACACGTATCAGAATCACCTGGAAGACTTGTTAAAATACAGACTGCTGGGCCCCATTTCTGAAGATTCGAATTGAGGAGGCTTGGGGTAGGGCCCAGGTGACAGTGTCACTGACAGTCCTGGGACCACACTTTGAGGACTAGTACCCTAGTGTGCTGGTAATAGATGTTTCGCAATGGAAAAAAAAAAAAAATCCATTCTCAAATACTGTTGGAAAATGCTGCATGTTCTGTCTGCCCTCTTAAAATTTCATTATACACATTAGCATATTAAAAGCTCTGAAAGTTCTGCAGTAAATTAACATGTTTTACATTGTTTATCAAACAAAATAATTTGATTTTGGAATCCTTTAATCAAAGAGCAATAATTAACATCTTAACATGCTCTGCAGAATACATTGTGGAAAAATCCACACTGGACTCTTTAAAACTGTTTTTCTTAAAATGTATTTCAGCAGAAAATAATTTTGTCCCTGGATATAATCCAACTTCTTACCAAGTATGATCCCCATCCAAACAAAACAATAGCATCTCAACTTCAGACCAGGCACTATTCATACAAACATGTACATCATTTATCGCAATGCTAATTTTTGTAGCTCTGAGTGTGAAGTAAATATCAATATCCCACAATGCTTTAATCGTTCATCTAATTAATTAGAAATTATGTATTATTTAATACCGTTTTGAGTTTGGATTACAGAAAGCCACAAATTCACCTTTATTTGTTCACAGCGAAGAATAAAATGCTCAAGGCAATGGAATGAAATACCTTAAGTACGTTCGGGTCAAAACATTTTCTCACACATGATCTTATCTCGTGTTTACAAGCACCTTGTGCGAAGCTGATACGGCAGGCCTTTCTCTCTCTGTGTTAGCACAAGTTGCTTAACTGAGAAAAGGAGCTGCAAAGTGAGTCACCAACTCATGGAACCAGGTGATGACACGTCTCTGACTCACACTGCAGTCATCTCTCCATTCCACGTACCGTCTCACGGTAACTTTCATACTCATGCTGCTCATTTTATCTTAGCAACTCTTCTCTTTCGCCTCCCTTTTAATCACAGAAATTGCAAGTGACGACAAATGCATATGTAAAATCTTTCATGTCATAGTACCGAGAGATACTTTCCAATACTGCTCTATTAGAAACTAGCCACTGCTGGCTTCCGTAAGAATGAATTGCTAGAGGAAGAAAAAGAAAGAAAAAAATTAATTCTGAACAAAGGCATCAGTGATTATTTAATAGAATTTAAAGAAGTAAGCTCTCCAAGTAAAGAGATTTTTGTCTGTTCAAATGCCTAATCCAGTACCTGACACGCTACAGATACTCCACATGTATCTGCTGAATTCATAAAGCAATGACTGAGATGCAGTAATTTTCAAACAGCACAGAAACATAAATAACATGTTTAAAAAACAGAGTTTAGTTTCTTCTACACGCTTTATTTTTAAAGGATTATTTCGATTTACAAAGGGTAATACAGACCTTATATAACATAATCATACTGGCTAATGTCAAAGACAAAGGAACTCTACCCACTTCAAACTCCTACCTTGCAAAGGGAGGTGCTTTTGCTGCTCAAGTCTCAACTAACTCAACCAGAGAAACACAGAGGGGGATTAGGAATGAGGAAAAGAGAACAACCTATTACATAAAATGTCGTTTTAAAAACAGTATTCCTTTAATGTGTCAAATTAGATTATATTTCATATTAGAAAAATCACTTCCTTAAAAACCTGTAGATTTTTTTTTAGAATTCAGTATTTTTGGTTTATTTTTATAATTATATAATTTGAAAGTAGTATTATTATGCTGCAATTTTTAATCATATAAATTTTAATTAAAGAATTTACATCTGTTTGGCAAAGTTACTATATTTTAATTTCTATGTTTTATTAGCCAAATTGTTTCTCTTGGAAATGTAAGATTTTTTCACTGAAATCTATATGGCTAATATAAAACTATTGATTTCAGTTTCAACAACTCAATATTATGAGTATATATTTACCTTTCCTTTTGAGTAAGCAGAATAAAATTTTTCTTAAATTTCTAATAACAGAAACTTCTTCAGGGTGGCGATTATGCATCTGTTTCCATTTTTTATTATTGTACGGAACGTTCCAGATGTTCCTCTCTCATTGGTGTAGAATGAATACATTTACATTTACTAGGTTCTCTTTACCTTAGAAACAGTGACAGTCATTAAGTAGAAAAAGAAAAAAATCTTTTAATAGGAATCTCATTCTGTACTTTATATAAGAAAATCTAAAATCTGCAGGAATCAACTCCCCTCAGAAAATGGCTCACACAAATAAGAGCAAGGACACAGCAGAAAAGCTCGGTGCAAAAGAGAACAAAGTGAGCAGGAAGCAAATCTGTAAGCGGTCTGGCCCCAGGTGAGCTTTCATGCATGTTGAAAGAAGTCCCCATGTCGCAGATGTGCAAACGACTACACTTGACAGACCAGTAGTATCTGCAAAATCCCTTCAACTCTACTGAACCTTAACCTTCTTCCCAAGCCATCCACTCTACCTCCAACAGACTGCAGCCAGGAGTCTCGCGTAAGATCTCTGGTTAGTCCGTATTTAAGGAACTAATGCTGTCTATTCAATCTCATGGTAGTTTCCTTGGCGGTGCAGAAGCTTTTTAATTTGATCAGATCCATTTACTTTTGTTGCTGCAGTGATTGCTTTGGGGGTCTTCTTCAAGAATTCCTTGCCTAGGCTGATGTCTGAAAGGGTCTTCCCAACATCTTCTTTTAGAATTCTTAATGTTTCATGCCTTAGGTTTAAGTCTGTTATCCATCTTGACTGAATGTTTATGGCAGCACAATTCACTACCGCAAGGATGTGGAAACAACCCAAGTGCCCATCAATCCATGAGTAGATTATTAAAATTTGGTATATGTTTACAATGGAATATTACTCAATCGTAGGCAACGACAGTGATCTAGAACCTTTTATACTTTCCTGGATTAAACTTAAGCCCATTATCCAAAGTGAGGCACCACAAGATCGGAAGAATGGGCTCCACTTGTATTCGTCATCAAATTGGTACTAACTGATCAACACTAGGGTGATCACATGGCAGAAATACTCCCCAAGGGATTAATGGGATAGGGGGGTAAATCCGCAACTAAAGGACACGGGGAGCGCAGTTGGGGGGAAGGGCATGCTTTTAACCCACACTTGGGTGAGGCAAAGACAAAGTGTAACCGTGATGTTTGTACCCTCACAATACCCTGAAATAAAAAAAAGGAAAAAAAAAAAAAAAAAAGGAACTAATGCCTCATTGATGCTTCACAGCCTTACCTTTGAAAATCTAAGTCCCACATTCAGTACCATTCTGTCGATTCATCTCTTGACTAGCCATTATAAAATAAAAATAAATTAAAAAATAGAAATATGAATTCATATTTTTTTTCATGGCTTTTATTTAAAAAAAATTTTTCCCCCACAAATAAACTTTCAGATCCTGTTCCAGGAACCAATGGCATGGGAAAAAAGTTATATCCTTAATGCAAAATAAGCCTACAATAAAAAAGAAATGTTATCATATGCCCGGCTCCAAAGTTGAGAACACCAGAAAAAAAGGATCTTTGTTGTGGTATTTTTCAATTCTCTACAAATGTAATGTATATTTATGAAATTTGTTTTCATTTTCTTATAAAACTGTTTTCATTCACGGGCAATGAAACCCGTTTTGTTTCCACACTCTGCAAAACATTTTGATATTTGTACTTAGGCGGTACAGATTTACCTATTAGAGTAGCCACTCTGATTTACTTCCCGACAGCTATTTCAACTCATATGGTAAATCTAAGCCAGTCACTGTCATTCATTTCTTTTGCCAGTGATGGTTTAGGAAAATCAAAGTGGCTCAATTCTTACCAATCAGAAGACAAGTCTACTATGAGACTTCTGAAAAGGTTTCTTACACCTTAGAAAAAAAAAAAATGGTAATCTTCTTACATCTGAAAATGCTATCTGGTTCCAACAGCCAAGGATGAGGTCAACATGAAATGTCAGAGACTAGGGATGAATCTCCTAAAAACACAAACTCGAGTCTGCAATGGTATTATTGAGCCTCCACTATACATCAGTCACCTCTGGCATCCAAACTAGACATCCATTTAAGAGAGATTATAAACTTCTTTCGTATTCAAGACAGTTTGAATTGAAATTTCCTATTTGTATCCAAAATCATTGTCCCTAATACACCAATGAAACAAAATGTGCATTTAAATTAGTTAATAGAGTGGGAAAAATGGGACTAGAGGCAGCCTGCCAGCACACCACGACTCTCAAGGAAAGAACTGAAAGGTGCACGCAGCCGTCTACATACAGATCCCTTGTCTCTGAAGCAGCACTGTGAAGTCACGGAGAAGCAATGTGGGACACTCAGTCGGAAAAAAAGGTGACAGGGTGACACATATAGCAAGATCAGAGAACTAGAGGGGAATAACAGGAGAACAGAGCCTGTGTTGAACTGCAAGATGGCTCCTACCACCCCCAGAGACCTCCCACCTGCTCAGACCAGACACGCCTGGAGTCTGTGCAGAGCCTTTGCAATAGACAACAGGCGCTGTGGGGATCTGGCGACAGCTAAAGCCATCCTGAACTCTGGGGTGCACCACGCTGGTCTACGACAGGCTGGGGGCGAAGTGAACTGACTCGTGGCTTCCCTGAGCCATAACCTGGAACTTGAGGCCAGGCGCTTCACCCCTAGAGCACAGCGGAACCTGGGCACTTCTGCACGTCTGAGCTGGCATTTGTGGGACTCTTGTGCCTGAGAAGCAACCTGCTGCTTGCTCGACCCTGAATCCGCCCTCTTGCTTGTACAAAGCTGTAGTAAGCACAAGAACAGAGAAATAGACCAATGGATCGCAATAGAAATCCTAGATATAAAACCATCCTCATATAGCCATCTAATCTTTGACAAAGCAGACAAAAACATACATAGCAGAAAAGAATCTCTATGCAATAAATGGTGCTGGGAAAATTGGATAGCCACACGTAGAAGACTGAAACAGGATCTGCACCCTCTCACTGCTCACAAAAATCAATTCATAATGGATAACAGACTTAAGCATGGATAACAGACTAAGGCATAAAATTATAAGAATTCTAGAAGAAAATGTTTGAAAAACTCTAATAGACATCACCCTAGGCAAACAATTTATGAAGACGACCCCAAAAGCAATCACAGCAACAGGAAAACTAAATAAATGGGACCTGATCAACTGAAAAAGTTTCTGCACATCCAAAGAATCAATAGAGCGAACAAACAACCTACAAAATGGGAGAAAATATTTGCATGCTCTATATCCGATAAAGGGCTGATAACCAGAATCTACAAATAACTCAAGCAAATCAGCAAGAGAAAAATCAAATGACCCCATTAAAAATTGGGCAAAAGACATGAACAGCAATTTTTCAAAAGATAGACTAATGGCCAACAAAACAAACATATGAAAAACTGCTCAACATCTCTAATCGTCAGGGAAATGCAAATCAAAACTACAGCGAGATAGCACCTAACTCCAGTCAGAATGGCTTTTATCAAAAAGTCCCAAACAAATGCTGGTGTGGATACAGAGAGATAGGAACACTCATACACTGTTGGAAAAACTGCAAATTAGTGCAACCTTTTTGGTACATTGTATGGAAATATCTCAAAGAACTAAAAGTAGATCTACTGTTTGATCCCGCAATCCCAGTACTGGATATTTACTCAAAGGAAAAAAAGACATTTTATTAAGAAGACACCTGGCTCTCGAATATTTATAGCAGCACAATTCACGATTGCAAAGATGTGGAAACAACCCAAGTGCCCATCAATAAATGAGTGGATTAATAAATCGTGGTATATGTATACCATGGAGTACTACACAGCTATTTAAAAAAAAATGGTGAACTAACACGTCTTATATTAACCTGGATGGAACTGGCTACCATTCTTCTAAGTGAAGTATCACAAGAATGGAAAATCAACCACCACATGTACTCACCATTAAATTGGAACTAATCGATCAACACTTACGCGCACATATGAAAATAACACTCATGGGAACTCAAGCCCCCAGAGGGTGGTGATGTGTAAATTCGCACCTAATGGGTACAATGTACACTATCTGGGTGATAGGCACACTTATAACTTTGACTCAAACGGTGTAAAAGCAATTTATGTAACCAAATATTTGTACCTCCAAAATATTCTGAAATGAAATTTAAATAAGTTAATAAACTGACTCAGGGACTCCATACCACAAATTTCAATAACTAAAATTTGGTATAAAAATGAATCTGGACAATAATTTGTATACTATATATAACTTTACTACATTTTTATTTTATAAAATAAAAATTTACCTAATGTAAAATTGTTTTTACTCCAAAGTATATCACCAAATTTCCCCCACTGACTTCCCCATTTAACAGAAAAGTTTTTTTGTGAATCAAACACTTAAATAAGGTTCTTCTTTGACTTCTTTCACAACTAAATGTTTTCATTCTCTCAAATGAAACTAAGTTTTCAAATGCCATATTGACAGTAAAAAAAAAAGTTTTGATTTTATGATTTGTTTATTACAATGAGATTTTTAGAAAATAACCAGGATGTTTAAAAACATCGGTGCAAAGATACTTGCTATGTTTACATGTTCACAGTCTAGTAAAAAAAATCAGACACTGAACAATCACTATATTGCACAATAGTATTATAATCGACATGAATGTTACCACCTAACTGTACCAGCACAAAGCAGGGAGTATCTGATTAAGTGTGGAATTCATGAGGAAGGTTTCTTTAGCCTCCTCTTGAATAGATGCATGGGAAAGCGTTGGCATCAGGCTAATTAGAATTATGTGGTAAGTTAATACATTGAAATTCAAACAAAAATGGTTAAACCTTTTACACATTTGAATTAATAGCTCAATTAAACATTTAATTTTACTACAATTCTAAAAGAAATTGGAACACCAGATGAGGCTTCAAACTGTAAAAAGCTAAAGGGATACTAAGATAAACTACTCCTCAATCTGTAGACTGCTCAGATAGGCACATCTAACCTTTTCTCTAGGCCGTATCTCAGGCAGAAAACAGCCCTGGGAAATAAACGTAAGGTCAGTACTTTGCCATATATTAATAGATCGAGCTGTGTGTGGAGTAAAGGCCTCTGTATGTAATTACAGTTCTCTTTCTTTATCCTTCATAAACTGTGACCGCTCTTTCCTTCTCCTCTGCTGGCTGTCTTTCAGAATCATTTTCCAGTTACTGGTTCCCCCAGGTAGAGGCAAAGCTCCCCAAAACACAGACCCCAAAACCAACTCTGCCCCCAACTTTCCCCCGCAGATCACACACATCCACCCACAGAATCTGGAGTGGCCAAGGAAACCAAAGCTAATTTTCCATTAAGTCACTTTTCCCAGCGACCCCTCAGCAGCAAAGGACCAGTTCCCTTTGCCCACATCACCGCAGCTTTAACCAAAATTTTGGGAAGTAGTTTTGTCTCAGAATTCTTTAATCCTTCTTTTAGCTCTTGGTGAGGCTAATTTACCCTAAGAGCTGAGAAAGGGCACCTTAACCTCAATAACAAATGATACCAAAATATTCCAACTAAGCAATTGAAAGAGTTTCCGGTTAACAGGGAAGCTTATAGCGTGCCATGAACAGTGGCTGCCTGCGGAAACGCTTGCCAAACACCAAAAGTTCACTTGAAAACGTTTTTCTTTTTTCTTTTTGACAACAATACTTTTTAACCAGGAGTCAAAAACATAATTCTATCTAAAGCACACATTTTAAGAGTATCACTTCCCATTCGAATAAAATCATCACTCAAAAGCTCAGCTGATAGGAAAGTCACCAAAGCCTTGTGGAAAAACACTGAGAATTGCACTAAAAAAAACCCTGGTACCCGTCACACTGGTTCAACAGACAGGGGGTAATCTTGCTGCTCAGGGGACTAAATAAGAACAAACGGGTCCCCCCAGATGCCTAGGTTGGAGGGTGCTTATGGAATGCACACAAACCAGTCACCTAGGTACTAAGTCTATGCCGCTGACGTGTGAATAAGCCCTAGAGACTCACCTCGAGCCAAACCCATTACGACCCACCGGCATCACTGACAAGAGGTGCCCACATGAAAGTGAGAGACTTCACGCCCCAGAGCCCGGGAACTAGGGTCAAATCTAGTCTCATCTGAGAACAGGGAAGAGAGGTGGCCAGCCATCTCCTGTTCTCTCTCATGTTTCTTCGTCTCTTCCTCTTGTACTCAGTCTATCTTCCCCCCTTTTTTCTCTATTTTCCAATTTCTATGTTTCCTTTCTATTTATTGATTTACCCATCTCTCCAACCATGGTTAAATATGTCCAATGTGTTGGGAAGCTCTGGGCTGTTAACATAAAGTGGTCTTTGCTTTCTACGAGCTTATGGTCCAAAAAAAAAAAAAAATCAGATGTAAGTGCTATGATGTGAACATCTGTCCCCTCCAAAAGCCATGTTGAAATGTGACCGCCATCGCGGTGGTGGTAGGAGGCAGGACTTATGGGAGACGATTGGGCCAAGTGGTCTCCACCCTCATGGGTGGAATTACCACCATTACAAAAGGGTGAGTTCAGCCCCCTTTCATCTCTTTGCCCGTCCACCTTCCACCATGTCGTGACACACAGAGAAAGCCCTCGCCAGACGCCGGCACCTTGATCTTGGACTTCCCAGCCTCCAGAACCGTGAGCCAATAAATCCCTGTTCATTACAATTCACCCAGTCTCAGGGATTCTGTTACGGCAGAGCGAAACAGACTAAAACAATAAGCAGTCACTACACAATGAAGTAAGTGCTACCACAGAGCTATGTACCATCACACAGTGTCTCATTAGCTGGGGAAGGGGAGGAAAAGGAGTTGGAAGACTCGCTTACCTCTGACTTCACAGAAGCACAAGTCATGAATTTACCAAATGCAATCCTAATTTTTAAAAAACTAGCTATGTGAACACGGTATCATCCAGGTCTCAATAATAAGGCATTTATAAACCGTGTCCTTGTTACACTTATAATTAAATCCGTACAATTCAGCACTTGTATCTCATTCATTCCCATATCCACACTGCCTAGTACAATCCCTAGAAAATAGTAGGTAGTCAGGAAATGTTTTATTGAATTGAATTCCATAGTTTCTGTGTACTGCTGTTTTACTGAATTCTTATTAATCTCAATTATTTTAAGATCCTTAGAGACTGGAACCACTTCCAACATTATCTTAAGCCAAACCTCAACTCTTTTGTATGAATTCTGCTTGAGATTAGAGGTTTAAGTTAAAAAAAATTAAAAAACATTTATATGATATACAAATCATATATACACACTAGCAAAATTCTAGGTAAAATTATTTTCTGAGAAATCTTTGCTAATAATATTAAATCATTTTCGTTAGTATTAAACTTCAAAAAAACTAAATAAAATTTACCTCGTAAGTGCTTACTAATGCCTACTAGTTACAGAATACATGTTTTCAATTAGTAGGCTGCAACACCTTCTGGCTTTATTTTTGCCACAATTTTTTGTAGCAATAAATTTAATTTCAAAAGAAAGTAGCTATAGATTATGGAACCAAGTATAGCTGTGTAACACATAAATAAGTCTCAGCCAGCTTTAAAGCATATTAAAGAGAGTTGTGAAATATATGTGTAAACATGAAATTCTGAAGTGTTAATCCAGTGACACTTAAGTACTGGTTCCAGTTTATAAACAGATTCTTTTAAAGCTTCTAGGCAAAATCGGAGAAATGGCAATGGTGAGTCCCGTCACAGCTGGTAAGAGTTAGAGCACACTGCAAGCTCTAATGATCTCTCTTAGAATCCATTATTCTAATTATTGTGAATACCATATTTTTGAAAACTCTAATTTTAGCAACATGTTATTTGGTTGAAGTTAGTGCTAAAAGTAGAATGAATCACGTTTTTCTTTCTAACTAGTTTAAAAACTATGTGTCTTTTAATTCATAAAGTTTTTGAGTAGAAATTGGATTAGGTATCTATGGGATTTTGTTAACGCCTATAAGAAATGAAAATATATCTACATGTCTGATTTCATCATTTTTATTTTACAACCCAAGTCAAGAATCCCACGTATAATTGTTCTTTGAGAATAAGCTGATATCCTTCTGGAAAGTTCTGATCTCTTTTAAGTTCTCAGGAAAAGGCTTCTGTTGTTGCAAATCGTTACCATAAAAACATGTTTCAATCATAAAGCATTACATAATTTAAAACACTTTTTCCTGGAACACACCGCATAGTCCTGGGAACAGAAAATGAACCAAGCACACACTCCCTGCCCTCGAGGAGTTTACAATCTCACTGGGAAGACAGACGAGCAATCAGATGACATCAGTTGGTAAATCGCTCAGCAATCTTGAGTTATGTACAAACTTGCCAAGGAAACCAATGTTTTTATGTGGGTTGCTTTTATACCAATGGTTTTTAAATTCATTTAACAATAGTTGACTTTTTTGGTGAAGATAAGCCATGACGTTTGGAATCAAAGCACATAAATTAAGATTTCTCTTCCACACAATCAAGGTCTGGGGCAGCCTAGGGAAATTCTTCTTTCCTTCCACAGGTGTGTAACGAGGGTCTCAGTGGCCTTCACTGTGCAAGAAACAGGAATCAGACACTGAAAATGACACACTCCCAGGCTTCAAGAATCTCTCAGCTATGCAGTTACGACTGATAATAAATCCAGGCAAATTCAATTCATTCAGCTCCTCTCTAGCCGTGAGCCAAACTGGCCAGGGCTAAGAAGGGTGAGGAAGGGAGAAAGCTCAGGATGACAAGTTGTTTTAGGGACTGTTCATTTTGGCAGGAAAGCTCTCCTCGAACTACAACTGCATAAAATGTTTTCGGGCCAACATTTTTTAAAAAAAACAAAACTTAATTAGGTGAATTTGGTTCCACTATTAAGGTACGACCGACTGCGTCCAAATGCACAGCGCTGGGTGAGCTCCTCGTTAAAAGGTTCGTTTCTTCCCATTAAGCAGACACTTCCATCTTCTCGAAGAATCCCTGTCAGCGTGTACTTGAAAATCTCAAGAGTGTCCCGATTAGAGGAAAAGGTCACAGCCAATGCTATATTTGTCAAGGACTGAATAAGGGTCTCGAATCTAGGTCCTCGGGGAGAAGGGAGAAGAACTTGTTTACACACACACAGAGTAAGCAGCTGTTTAAGTGGTGTGACCGGAGGGGGTGATGACAGGACCCTGCGCTAAAAATACTCCCCCTGGCTGTGCCTGGAATTGCCACACAGCTCCTGCCTCGGGGCTCACGTCGAAACTCCTGCCAACATGCAACTGGTATCGTGAAGGATGCTAGCTCGGCTTTCTAAGCTAGCACCCAACCAGTAATATTTTAGTTTAAATTAGTTTAAGTTCATTAGCTGCTTGTATGGTGAAACAGGGCTCTCAGAGAACGGGATGAATAAGGATTAATAAAATCCAAAAAATTGAATTTTTCCCACTTTAAGGCAAAAAAGATATACTAGGGGCTGTTACTCTGAGAGGACTGAGAAAGCTCTAAATATAAAATTGTGTACTCTGACCCAAGGCTAAATCTACAAGAGAAAATTAAACTGGCTTGAGAAAGTCTAGAGAATGGTCATGGAATTTTCTATAAACATCCATTTATTCATCTCCTTTCACCAAAAAAAAAAAAAAATCAGTCTGAATATTTCTTGAAGCTATATTTTTAATTATGCACAATTGTAAGTAAGTATGCGGGATGCGAATATTGTTAGTTTGTTCACCCTTTCAAATACAGCTTAGTGGGAGACTATTTGCTGACATATGAGAGCTCGATTACCATTCAGGAGCGTTTTAAAATAAAATCCTTCGAATTTCTACTAGACTGGATGCTCCATAGGAGTAGGATTTCCATCTGTTCTGTTCAGTGCTTTAATCTCAGCACATAGGACAGTCCCTGGCACATAGTAGGTGCTCAAATAGAAGGCAGTGGAGGATGGAAGCTAAAAGCTGAGACTCTACCAACAAGGTCCAGCTCTGCCTCATACTCGCTGTGTAACCCTGAGCAAGATATTTAGCGTCTGTGTACCTCAGTTTCCTAAAATATAAAACGAGGATGATAATAGTACCGGTCCTGTATAGTTGTCATGGACATTAAATGAGTTAGATATATAAGGTCCTTAGAAGAGGCCCTGGCACAAAGGTAGCAGTATATAAATACTGGACATCACAATTATTTGTTGAATAAATGAGAAGTCCTAGAAGGCAAAACTAATAAAGGTAAAACTAAAAGCACGAAACAAAGATACTGTAATGAACTGACCACAGGGATATGTATAAAAGAGTCCCCATAAAGTAGCAAAAAGAATACAAAGAACAGCACCGCTTTTATTACAGGAAAAAATAATCCGGAGTCCTGGTCCACAGACCCAGGTTAACCACAGAATCATCTCCAGAGCTTTTAGAAAATGAACATCTGGACCCTGCTTCAGAGTTTCTGACTTAACTGATTTAATTCTTTAAGTTCTCTGGGTGATCCTATTGTGAAGCAACAGTTAAGAGCCACCTACCCAGAGAGACGGTTTCTCACTTCTTCCCCCTCCACATGTGGGAAGCCTATAAAACGTTCCATCACAACAAGAAACTCCATGAAAGTAGAGGGAAGAGGGGAAGGGAGGTGCTACCAGGAAACTTCTGTTTCTCTGCAAATGCTGACCCCTTCCCTTAGGGGGATCCTTCTCTCTCCTCCACACCCCGACACTGCAGCACAGAGCGGATGCTCTCTCTCAACCTCACAACTCTGGACGCAGGGAGAGATTTTAAATATATTTAGCAACCAATCTGACACAGGCACTGATCAATCAACGACATCAGCTGAATGCAACAGAAATATGGCTAATTCTCAGTCCTGCCTACAAGGGAGGTATTAGGAAAATTCCCATTTTGCAGACCAGGAAGAGAACGGCGGCCCTGAAGCTATTATGCCAAAGGCCACACACCTCCAACACACCAAGAAAACCTGTAAAGCCAGAATTTGGAGTAATCAAAGAATAAAAATTGCCTGGTGGAATGGTTTAAAAAAAAAAAAAAAAGAAAGAAAAAGTGGAAATTTCTGAAACTATGAAAGAAAAACAACGAAGTATTTTTCCAAAGTTTAGTGCCTGAAAACAAATTTTCTAAGGCTTTTGTAGCATGATCATTTAAGAACTAAACTGTCATCTTCTATACCAGCCAAGAATTCTCAAAAGACTTTACAGGTAAGAAATTACTATCCGTCTTAGTCTGTTTGTGCTGCTGTAACAAAATACATGAGACTGGGCAATTTATAAACAGAAATCTCTCACCGTTTTGGAGGCTGGGAAGACTAAGACCAAGGTGCTGGCAGGGTCTGGGCCAGGTGAGGGCTGCTCTCTGCTTCAAGATGGTGCCTGGTTGCTGTATCCTCCAGAAGGGAGGAACACTGTGTCCCCACATGGCAGAAGAGAGTGAATCCACTCTCTCAATTCCTTTTAAAAGGGCCCTAATCCCATCCATGAGTGCCTTGCCCTCATGAATTAGGTCCTACCACTTAATACTATCACACTGTCAATTAAGATTCAACAGATGAATTTTGGGGGACACATTCAGATCACAGCACTATCTTTACACAGACACACGGGAAAGCAAATTGCTTGCAACCTTCTTTTCCAAATACTTTAAGAATAAGAACTGGATTACATTGGACCGTTTTGTTTACCTTGACAGAAGTGCCTTCTAAGTCACATTACTGTAACTTTTGTAAAATTTACTTTTTAAAGGACAAAATGAGTAGCAAACAATGCAACAGCTATATTTTTTAATTAAGCATCTCATGTCTTCTTCTATTTATTTCTATAGAAAAATAACCTTAGCTATTGGAAAAAATGGCAAAATGAAGAATAACGGTCAACAATTTAGACATACTAATTTAGATCCATACTTCACATTTTACACCAAATTCCAAACAGAATGAAGAGTTACATTAAAACAGTTCAAATCATATAAATACCAGCATAAAACAGAACCATTTATCAGACATACAAAAAGGGGTGTAATGAATCATACACTTTTTAAACAAAATGTAAAAGAAAGGAAAAAAAAAAAACCAGGGAAAGTATACAAAGCCACAACGACAGATAGAATGTTAACATGTGGACTGTACTGTATGAAAAATGGATTAATTGTTTATAATATGTGTCAAGAACTCTGACATGATAATTCATATGAAGGAAATAAAAGTGCAAACCACCATTAAAAAGGTTTGGCAAAATTGATCATGCTACTAGCCAAAAGTGCAGAAAGAAAAAAATTGGCTATAACGATTATAAAATATCAGATGCTGTGCTATTTTTATACATATCATCTTATTTATTCCTTACAATAACCACAGTAGGCAGGCTATAGTATTAGTCACACTGTATAGCCAGGAAACTCCAAATGCTTAGAGTAGGTAAGTAACTTTCCCAAGCTCACGCATCATCAACTTGAGTGCAATTCTGGAATCTGAACCCAGTCACCCTAAGTCTAGTACCCGTGTTATTTATCACAATATCCCCTCAAATTAGAAAAATAAAAAATATTACCGATACCACTCAAATTAGCAAAATAAAAATTATTATCAATATTGACCGTACATCAATGAATAGGAAGGTATATTGCACAGTATTGGAACAAATTTGGTAAAATGTTTCCACAGAGCAGAAGCACATATTCCTTGTCCTAGTAATACCGATTTTAGGAATTTAACCTCAAGAAATAATTCAAAATGAAGGAGAGTTATTTGCTGGAAACTATGCATATTTCACAATAGTATATGATAGCACTGTTTATAATAGTCCGAATATCCATCAACAGAGATATGACAGAGTGATTTTTGTTACCTTAAAATGTATAACTATCATGACCATACTGCAACACAGAAAAATGACAAAAAGACACACTAAATATGCAAGTGAACAGGTCTGTCTGAGAGAGATTAGGAAAGAAATGAAAACACCTCATTAACTGGAGGTGGCAGAGTTCAAACGCATCTTTTCAAATTTAATTTTCCATTAATGCTGTTATTTTGCGTGGTAAATACGTTCTGTGCAAAAAACATAGTTAACGGCACAATAATATATGTATAGTACAATAATTTATGCGAAATTCCCAGTATATGTTTTGACATACAGTAAACATTTAATGGCAGATAATCACACATCATCTAACATTTATGCACGAGTTTACTACGTGCCCAGAACTGTTCTAAGCACTTTCTATGCATTCACTTGTTTGATTCTCACAATTCCAGACTTGCATTATCTCTAGCTTACTAATAAGCAAAATGAGGCATTAGGAAGGGAAGGAATTTGCCTGAGTTCAGCCCGCTAATAAACTGCAGAGCCAGGACAAGTTCCACCGTCCACAGTCTTTAACAATGAAGCACCTCTGCTCTTTGGCACTCACTCTGCTACCCTGTCAAAAACGTATTACTGAAAAGCAGCAGGGCAGGAAAACGACTAGCAAGCATAATGTTCACGACGGCAGTAACATGCCATGGATTTAGGAAAGCTTACTTTCTGAACTGCAAATTAAGGATGAACCATCTTTTTAAGTACTCTTTGGCCAAGTTCTGAATTTATAAAAATGAGGATCTGTTCAAAAAATAATTGAGATAATATGAATGAAACGGAAAATGGCCAAAGAGATATACGTATTTACAGAAATCGTCTATTTTTTCCTTGTCGTTACGCCACGTCCTTATTGGTACTGAAATGTTATCTTTTTAAGTATTTAATTTTGAATGGATGATGTCTGAGTTATTTGCAAACGGTTTCAGGTTAACTCTGCTTCTTCCCCGAATATAATCTCGACATACTCAAACTTCGACCTAGAGCTCCAGAATTGTACATGTCAAGTGCCTACTTGGCTTTTTCACCTGCGGATCTCACAGACATGGCAACTTATGATGCCCAGAACTAAGCTCTCATTTCTCCACCCCGCATTCTTACCCTTCCCGTCTTGGCATGGCTAGGTCCACCTTCCTGCTGTGCTGGCTAAAAACCCTGGCGTCATCCTCGACTCCTCTCTCTCATCCAACATATCCAGTTGGCCAGCGCACACTCTGAATGTGACCATGCCCCACCGCCTGCACCGCCATCACCTGTTGGAGGCCACCATTTTCTCTCTTAACCAGGCTACGGAGGCAGCCTTTTCCCTGCCTCCCCCCTTGGACCACCACAATCAGCTCTCAGCGCAGCAGCTAAAGCTGTTCTTTGCAAGCTTAGATGATGTCACATCTCTACTCAAAATTCTCCATCCTCTTGAAACAGAGAAGATGCCAAGATCCTGACAAGAGCCTACAAGACTCCATCGATGTGTCCTCCGTCTCCCTCTCGCACCTCATCTCCTTCCACACTCTTGCAGCCACGCCGCCATCCCTGCTGTTCCTCACACGTGTCAGGCCAGGCAGGTTTCCACCTCAGTCTTGGCATTTGTTGCTCCTCTACTTGGAAGTCTTTCCCCGGGAACCTCCTTAGCTTGTTTCCTCCGTACGTTCAGGTCTCTCCTTACATGCTGTTTTCTCTGCCGGACCTTCCCTGTTACCATCTATACAATGGCAGATCCCTGAACCTTTGCCTGTCCCTAACCTTTATTTTTCTCCACAGCTATTATCTCCACCTGCCACTGTATATATTATATTTGCTTGTTTATGTGATATATTGGTCCGTCTTCCTTAATAGAATATAAACTCCAAGCAGGCAGCAGTCTTATAATTTGTCTTCATGACCCATACCATTTCTGAGCCTATTTAGGTGCTCTATAAACTCCTGTTTAATTAATCAACCAATTAGTTAATAAAATAAGAGCAATGGTTAAAACCCCTGTGTGAGATGAAGCCAGAAAAGACATAGAGTAAAACAACATTTTATGTTGTCACAACAACAAACAATGAAGGTCATCTCAATTTTCTTGTGCATTTTTAACTTGTATACAACTTCCTGTATTTGTTACACAATGCAGTCTATACACTGTATTTAAAATAAGTTCATTAATGTTTGGGCCAAATTTGCTACTCAGCTGCACATGTTGTTATCCTTCCAATTTCTCACGACAAACTAAGACACCAATTTCAAAGAGCAACTGATAATGTTTTAGCGATTCTACCTGTGAACTGTCTTTCCTATGCATTTGGTGCTTCCTCTCCCAGTGACCGTGCTCATCCTCCTTCCCCTGCCTCTGGCCTCTTCAGCATCAACACATCACTTCCAGAGCTAACAGGGTTATCTTTCTAAGACGCAGATATAATCTGATTATCTCATTGCAAATCATCCCAAATCAAAACCTTCCATAGCTTCCGATGCCCACAGAAAAAAAGCAAAAAAGGCCTTAGGATGGTCTGTAACGCCAATCCAACCACTTGGGCCAGGTACACATCCCACAGTTCCTCCCTAAATCCCCAAATTTCCAGCTTTTTAGAATGCCGGGATCTCAGTCATGTCATATGTGCCCAAAGCTTTCACCACTTGGCTCACTTGGCTGTTCTTTGCCTTGAATAATCCAACCCATTGCGTTCCAGGCAAATATCTACTGGTTTTCCAAAGCTGAGAGGGTATGTTATCTTCTCTGTGAAAACATTACAAAGTTTCTGAGGAGACTCAAAAACACTACTATCTTCTTCCTCCACTGCTTTCTCTATAATAGTACGGACTGTGTGTCTCTCCCCTGACTAAATTCTGGAGGGACTAACTGAATGCATCAAACAACACACAGTTGGTGCTCAATAAATGCTTGTTTAATGAATGAGAATCTAAAACAGCATCCTCTGGGGCAAGCAGACCACATAACCTCGAAGAAAAAAAATGCTCGCAATGTCCTCCAGATAATGTTTCTATAATTTCTACAACATAAATTTTTCAACTATAAAAGTTAAATATTTTCAGGTTTTCAAACCGTACACGGACTTTATGAGGACCCCTTCCATCTCGAAACCTATAAATTCTATGAAAAAATAAATTTCCACATCTCTGAATATGGTAAAATTGTGTTTATATGGAAACACTGGCACCATATTGCAGGAGAAAACTTTTTTTGGCACTCATTCACAGGGAGCAATAAATCATTTCCTTCTGCAAACGAATGTTATTGTGGGTGGGCCTTTTATACAGAGAAAATATTTGGATTTAAAGGTTCCCTCCCTGGCGTTTGAGAAAGTTGTCATGACCAAGGTATCGAAGCTTAGCAGTTCTTAAACTTAGAATTTAAACTTAGTAATGTTGCACTCAAATGTCTGGCATAAGCATGATTTTTTAAAGGGCCATCAATGCTCTTAATAATCAGAGTATAATAATTATATTGAAGTCCTTTTATTCACAAATGAAAAGAAATAGTGATTTAAGGAGTCTGAGCTGCAGCTGATTATCTATAGTCCAGCACACAGCAATACTACATTGTAAGCCCTTTGCAGCGAGGTGAGGACCGATGGCCAACTTCTACCCAAAGGAATGTGGGCAAAACGCATGTGAAGCACCTCGAGGCCGGGCCCAGAAGACCCTCTGACGTGCAATTTTCCTGCTCTTTCTTTGCCTTCAGTGGGTTTAACGCACATACACACAATGGAAGCCACACATGAAAGATGGCGGAACCATAAAATGAAATTACGAATCATAGAACCGTCTATTGGTTAGAAAATCTATTTTGGATTTATATGAATAAGAAATTAACTTCTATTTGGTATTTCTTCTAATGATTGAGCACACATTCTGAGATATCCTTGTCATATAACATGATAGCCTTATTATCATGACTAAATATACTCGTTGAGTCCGAAAATTAATATTTGAGAACTTTGATTCATTACTTTTTATTTATTTATTATGCTACCTTTTTTGACCTTTATTATGTTATATTTTTCTCAGTTTCATTTCACAGGGAACCATATGACCAACAGAATTTTCCTTATAACCATTAAATCTTCTACCCAATCTTCCTAGCACTATGCTATGCGCTATATATACATATATATGTATGACTCATGAAGATAAGTGATCCCTGCTTTAAAGAATTCCAGACTAATCTAATCAGCATCAATTAACTCGCTACAATGTGCCCGACACTGAGACAGCCACTCAAAACACAAGGGTGAAAAAGACACAACGCACCCCAATAGGATTGCCTACTTGGCTTATTTCTTCTCTGGCTTTGTGCATAATTGACAGCTTCAGGAAACACCGTCTAGGTTATGTCTTTATAACAGAAGAGACTTATGATAGGTAGGAAGTATATCTTAGATATTTTGATAATAGACTTTTTAATTTACTTTGGCTCTACATGCCATACAAAACACAAATCAAATTGCATTTGCTTTGTCTGTGTGATGAATGCTTTCACGTAGGCTTCCATGCCAATCTTGCTGTATTCCTGACCTCCTCATAACAACACAACACAATTTACCATAAGGTCCCGTTCACACACCAAATCTACCCCTTCTCCCCCAGGCTGATTTTTTTAATAGAGAAACTTATGAGATACTCTTCCAAGAAGACAGAAACAAAAATTATCTATTCAACTATTGGTAGTATTTGGTCATATACCTATTTATGGTTTTCTAAGTTGTATGTTTTTCCAATTTCCGCATATTGCTTAGTATTCTGAGTATATCAAGTTAACACGGCACTCATCAAAGACAGTATATGGCCAAGAAGTGCTGAACAAATTGTAGCAAGTCTCTAACACAAAACAGTAAAAATACTTTGATGGGCTTGTGAGCAAATAACGCCAATTTGTAGAACGCTAAGGCAACAAGCTACAAAAGCTGTATTTCTTGAGAAGAGACAGAGAGCAACAGCCTGCGTTATTCTCTCTCCTTACTCCCCGAGAGTCTCATTTTAAAGCACATAAGACAGAAAAGGACTGTGCCATTTGGAGCTTAGTCAATTGCCAACCTGTGTAGGGTCAAAAAAGCTATAAATTCATCTACTGTATTCTGGGTTTAGACAACTGCAAACAACTGAGAGGTGGCATTGACCTGCACCTTTTTTTTTTTTTTTTTTTAAGAATTCAGATTCTACAATGAAATCCTGAGTCCCTCGCTCACCTCAGGGTAAATGCCTGGCTCTAGTCTTGCCTCAAATCTTGGATAATGGCAGAGACCAGATAAATATTTCACTTTCTGCAAAAACCATTTTTCTACGGTAGAAAGCTATAGAAAACTGAGTGGTGTTCTTGAATCCTGACGATTCTTGGCCACCGTTTCTGAAGAGTAAAACGGATATGTTTTAGAAAGACAAGGATAAAACTATTCAGATAAAATATCATTTCTCTTTTCTACAAAGTGGCAGGGAGGAGCTATCCAGTGTACACGAGAGAGAGAGAGAGAGAGAGAGAGAGAGAGAGAGAGAGAGAGAGAGAGAGAGAGAGAGAGAGAGAGAGAAATAAGTGAATAGAAAAAAAGCACTTAGTGAGAATATGTCATACTAAAGAAAACAGCTGTACAAGGTATTTATTATTTGTACTTTCTGATTTACAGCCAGTGTGATCCTCCAAAACGTGAAAGCGATATCATCTGAAGCTTATGCATTATGAAAGAGCTGATGGGCTGTACATTTCACGGAGTAATTGTAGCCTCGTTTCTAAGTGAACTTGTTTTCATTTTGTTGTGGCTAGGCAATTTTGTTTGAATGTAAGAAATAATAGAGTATTCTAAGTGTAGCATAGTTTGGTAATTTAAAATGTTTTAAAATTATAATGATATAAAGAAGGTGAAACGAGGTTGTTCAATGATAGACAATTTTAAATAATGTTCTGACTTACTTTTTTTGTAATGTTTTTAACTTTTTTAAAAGTTAGCATGTTAGTAAAAATTTTTGGAAATATAAGGTCAATGGTGAAATAAAACAGGAACTCTTATAAACTGCCAGTGTTGACAAAAAATAAGCACAATCTTTTCATATAGTAGTTTCGAAAGTATGTATCTAGAATCTTATGATGTATATATGTCTCTGAATCACTAAAATTCTACTTTTGGTAACTAGCCTAAAGCAAAATCGTAACCACATAAAAAGCTATATGACCAAAATTGCTCATCTAACATTACTTCTAATAAAAAACTGCAACCCAACTAAATGTCTAACAGTATGGGAGTAGCTGAGTAAATTATTGTATTAGGCAGGAAGTAACATTAAGTAACCATTAAAATGATAATTATGTACTGTTGCTATATTATAACATAATAATTATGACCAACTGAAAATATGTATAGAGAAAAACGTGAAGATTAAAATACCTAAATGCTATCTGTGGTTTTCTTTGGGTAATGTATCCATGGGTAATTCAAATCCCCACATGTCTATGTTGGGTATACAACACCTATTAATTAGAAAAAAGTATTAAGTATATGAAAGAAAATGTAAAAATATTTAATATAGCATCATGAACAAATTTGATATTCACTTAGTTTCCAAAGGCTACAAAGCAACAATTATAAATAATTGTAAAACAGAAATTTGCAACTGACAAATATTACAAGTAAAACGGTTACACTGGAAAAAAATTCATTACTATTTTAAAGGTTGACACAGTATAAAACAAAGCTCAATTAAACATAATGCTGGATCCAGACTGAATTTCCTTTCTACTCTCCAAAGTTTACAAAACATCATATGTTGTTCTCCCCAGTCGTAATGTCTCAGGTGTGGCTGACACCGTCATGGGATTTCCTATCATTGCAATGCACTATGTGAAGTCAAATTAAATAATTATTAACTACTTAAGCATGATGCATTTCATTAGTTAATTGATTTATGGCAAAAAGTACATTCACAATCTTTCTCACATACATCCCCCCACCCCGAACAGCTTTTTCATTCAAGAATTAAGACACAGGCATTTATAATTAAAATATACATTTTTTTACATCAAATCTGATTAATATAGATAACTGTCATTATAAAATTTTAATGCACAAATAACTAGCAATTATCTCATATTTATTATGCATTATGAATTTATTTAATAATATCTTTAATATATTAAGACAAAAGAATATCAGTTAATAATGTAATTATCAGCTAATAATGTAAATTCAACATATAATGATAGAATTGCTAGATGTATCAAAATTATAAGACATTCAGTTAAATTTGAATTTCACATAAAGAGCAAATAATTATTGAAAGTATATCCCACACAATATTTTGGACATCCTAACACTAAGAAATTACTTTCTATTTATCTGAGATTAAATTTAACTGGGTGTTCGGTATTTTATCTGGAAGCCCTGAACATAACAAAGGGAACACTAAAGCCAGGAAGCATAACTATCTCATTTGTATTTTGACCATTTGTATTTGTATTTTAACAGAGTAACTTAACAGAGAGGAGGAAAAATGAGGAAGGAATTACTAGTTACTGATACAGTAACCTGCTTAGAAACCGTGCTAAGCAGCTGACACACCAAATGATCTATTTATTTCATTCCCACCAAAACCCTGGGAGATACATTTTACTGTCATTTTACTAATTGAGGAAACAGAGTCTTCAAGAGCTTAGTAACTAGTTCAAAGTTCAGCTAAACAATGCTAACCACTACTAAACAGTGAGGACTACAGTCAAAGTGAATCACTGAGCCAACGAAGTAATTTTGTTCAAGCTCCCAGTTGTGATGGAAAAGCACCTTAATTCTGGACCTGACAGGTAGACACTCACTGTCGTCACTGAGCAAATTCACCGAATGCTGTTTAGTGACGGGACTCAGCCTGAGTTTAAGTTTTACATATTCCCCCTATGATCGACTTAACACAGTAAGGACAATGTTCCATTTAGATAATGAGAGACTAGTTTTCTTAAATAAAACTAAACTGAACTACAGTTACAAGTCATTTTACAAAATGTACTGCTTGGAAAAATATCTGTTGACTTGCATTGGATTCCAATATATATGGTTTGGTACTAATATCAAGGCAATGAAAATATCAAATGTACATTTTAAGGGGATTGGGAGCTTCTACAGTGTATGGAAAATCTTCTTCTGTCAGACTGTTATTCCTGGCTACAATTTTCTAGATCTCCATTATTCATTCATTCATTTTCTTCATTCTATATATAACCTTTCAGCTGCTACTATGTGTTAGGATATGGAAATTTCAACACAAAGAATTGAAAGTCTAGGACAAAATATAACAGATTTATTCATTCCCGGGGCATTTTAGGTTAAAAGTGAGGGGTTTTCCAGAATCTCCACCTATATCCACGCTGCCTTCTCACTTTTCACACTACTGTGCCTAGTAATTCTCCTGTCTCCATCAGAACAATATAATTGTGCTGTGACTTCTCTATTTAAAACCTATTTCAACTTTTGGCAACGGTAATGAAGTCTGACTTATAACTGCAACGTAAACTCATTTCATTGTGGCTCATGGACACGAACCAGTCCGATTAGCAGACAAAAGTCTTCTGAAACAAAGTTGCAGCTCCCATTCATCTTCAATCACAAAACACTCTTATTTTCACAACAAATGAAAAGTCAAGGCTGTTTCTTCACATATTTATAAATTTTGTAAATACACTTCCTTTCGGTAAATAAAATACATTTTATAGAGCCAACGGGGACTTGAACAACCATACTGAACATAATGATGTGGTTTAACATCATAAAAGGAATTTGATTCCTTGAGTTTCAGTGTAATATTTTATCCAAAAACAGTTACCTTAATATTACTGTTCAGTTCACTAATGAAGACAAAATTATATTTTAGCGCTCACTGCAAGATCCTAAAACGGTTATTGAACTTCTTGGCTTCATTTCTCTGCTTCCATATATGGTGGATGGAGGCATGGGCTTGGTTTCTCACACCTTCAAAATTCTGTGCTTCTTTAATTACATAATTCTAAGTCATACCATATCCCAAGGCACAACATACTTATTTATTCATTTTGTGTATCACAGATGAACTCTTCAATAATATTAGGTAGTACATTACTTCAGACAAGTGTATATCCCAGCTATGTCTGTCTATAATGAATTCTAGAATTACGTAAACACAAATATTACTAATATTATGCTCTCCGTCTGCAGAAAGCTGACGCAGAAGAGGTCCCGAGTGAATTAGCCTGCCTGCAGCCAAGTGAAACATTTCAGAGTCTCACATTTAATCAGAAGAGAAAGCTCTAATTGGATCTAACAAAAGGCTCGCTGCTTAGGCATATGTGTTACAAAATAGTTTCCATATCACATAAACTACTTTACCAAAAAATAGTTCTCAGAGAAAATGATTTCTACCTGGTGTTCGGTTCAAAGTAAATACTGGGTGAACAGGTTTGAACTACACGCTTACACTGAAAAATACTCTCATTACAGCCCGGTAAATGGTGCTTGACAAAAAAGTATTACAAAGCAAGTTGTATCAACAGCCATCCAAGTCTCTGATTTCTCTGTGGTTACAGGTTCTAACTGCCACGGCCAGGACGGGGCCCAGTAAGTTAGGATTGGCCACAGTTAAAACCTGTTTTCTACTAGGAATCGCTAGGTAATTAGTAACTTCTTAAAAATAATTCATGGACAAGATTTAACATACTTTTTTCCCACTGCACAACTTTTCAGAGCCTTTTTAGTAAGCTAATGCTTGTTGTGTCTCTTCAAGAGGCAGATATCCTGTTTGTCCATTAATCTTTCTGAAAGGAAACATTTTAAACTTCCTAAAAATCAGTCCTCCAATATACAGTTTGGAAAATCTGGTTCGAAGAAATTGGATCGACTTTCGGAGTCACTTCTTCGCCACTTGCAACACACTATAAAATGTTCACGTGTTTTTTTTTTACCTTTTGACTTCTTGAGCATGGGACCTTTTCCCAAATCTGTCCCAACCTTCCATCTTGGGGAGGTATATCGTAGAAGAAATACATATGCAAAGACCAAGGCAGAAGAAATATGCAACTTCTGACATTCAGAAAATAAGATTTTGCATAAAAGCAAGAGCTTTGCAAATCAGGTTTATTATGTTGAGAACAGACTGCATGAAAGTCCTTTATCCTTTCTTTCCCATCTCTGCTGAGCTAAAATTTAGAATCCTGTATAAGGAAGATCTAAGAGAATGAGGAAGAAGGGACTTCTGTCCATTCTTGATATTGGAAGAATTGTGGGAAAAGACGGGATGAGAGGAAGAAAACAGATGAGTAGATACGCGTCGTTCTCCACTGCCCACATGTCCACTCTGCTCACTAGCTCCTGTCCCACTGGAAAGTCTTAGGCTACGTAACAACCTGGAGTGGAGTCACATCAAAGTAAACCACGGTGTGGTTCGGCAGAGGAGACACTGAGGTTTACTTTCCTGAACCGTGTAGGGTAGACCCAACCAGACAGAGCTAAGAATCTGGCCAGGAAGCTTCTCGGGTGGAAATCACTACCATAAATTGAGGGGGTTCTAGAACAAGGTCTGCAGGGTGGAATGCTCATGGCAAGACCAAGTAGGGGTCAGAGCCAGATGTCCAAGGGTTCGATGGTTCAGGAAGAGCCAAGGAGAAGCTTGGAGTCAGCCAGGGAGTAGTACTCAATGAAAGAAATGAAAAAGAATGAACCATGAGTTAATTAGCTGCAAGCATGTGCACTGCAGGTTAGCAGGACATTCAGCAACCGGGGAAACGAGAGATGGCGTCCACAGACAAGGGCAAGGAATGATGAGTGTAAGTACAACCTGCACTTCCCACCCCCGTCCTACGCACTATCCCGCATATCTCCCCATCTTACGGAAGTGCTAGGAAGGAGGGAGAGAGAACTGAGAGAAGAGCAACATTCCCTAGAGAGAAGTATTATTACCCAAAGGAATTGTTTAAATTATACGTTCAATCTACTTTTAATCCAAATTGGCTTAACAGTTACATTTTTTTTTCCTGCTGATCAAGACGCCTTATTAGAAAGTCCAGATCAATTATACACAAAACATACTACACATTTCTCTGTGCAACCAAGTTGTAGCCTCAGTGAATTCTGTGACCCCACAAAACATTTTCCTCTAATCCTACCGAAACTTCCATTAAGATGTCCCATATAGCATCACTGCTAGGTCTCTGCCCACGTCCTCTCTGCAACATAAACTCTACCATCCCCCAAAGTTCGGCTCGAATTCCACATTCATCACAACGCCTCTCTCTGTTTACCTCAACCTCCTCTCTCTCCCTCTCTCTGTCTCTCCAGTGACCTCCCTGGACAAAGATAATTTGAGACCAGATTGAACTCCTGGGATAACAAAGATCAAAAACCAAACACAGACCAAAAAAAAAAAAAAAAACCCTACCACACACTGAGGAGTTTCCCAGCATCAGAGCAGTCTACCTAGCTCCTGGGTAGATCTGGAAGCTCCTGGAGCCTACCTGGGCCTCTCAGCAGCTCTGCTGCCCAGGGAACAGTCCTGATGTCAGCGTCCTAGACAAGACCATTCTCAACACACATGCTTGGGGTTCAGCCAGAACCACTGACCTGGAGAAAGCAGGAAGTCAAACAGCAAATGCAACGTCTATAGCACCTGTCTATTACCGTAATGACGGTAGACAACTACTCTGCCTATATCCAAATACGAAACATTTCTAGCCCTAGGGAAAGCGTTCCTCCCAGTTAAAAATAAACAAATAACTTTTAAACATTTAATCCATTTGCCTCGGTGTATACTGAACTCATTTGTATACATGCAATGAAATAACAGAATCCTATAATCATAATATTCTTTTGACTTATACAGCATAAAGTCTTACAGTGAAAAGAAAAAATATATTCTTGAAAACCTGATCCAGCTGTCATTAACTCTCTCAAATTATTTATACTTTATTTAATCATAAAGTTCATTTTATCCACTGCTTCACAAAATCGAGAGGGAAAAGGATAGCGGAGAAAGTTTCCAAAGTCTATTTTTGTCTTGTTTTCTTACATTTTTATGCAAAAAAAAAAACTTTGTAAAATCAACAACTTAAACATTATCTTTCAATTCTTGGGAAGAATAGATATACAGGCTTAGTTCAAGTTTCGGTTCTCATTATTAGCTGGAGGACCTTGGACATGTAAATGTCCAGTCTCAGGGTTTTTTTAATCATTCATAAAATAGGGATAATAATAGTACTATTTAGTTCACAAAGCTGTTAGGATGAAATGAAATGATACATTTAAACCACGCAGCCCCACATCTAACAGGAGCTAATGCCAAGTGTGGGAAGTGATGGAGTCTCCCAGAAGGTACTAGAGGAAGACAGAGGAGAGCAGGCTTCATTGTGCGGTGTGATGATCAGCCATGAGATATATGGCAATGGGTTGGAAGGAGAAGGGGGAGAGAAAAAGAATTCCAGAAGAAGGAACTGCAATATGACATGCAAAGGGCAAGAAGGCAGGAAGGAGTAAGCCGAGTCCCAGGAAGCAGAGAGCACATGAAGGCAGACGATTTTCAATTCTATGCACTTGGGTGATGTCAGGTCGCTCGGTTTATCTGCCATCTTCCTTTCCCCAATCATGATCACTCTCTGGTCTAGGTGAAGGTCTCTGTTCACACCCTTTGCCCTACCCACACTCAAAACTCCAGCTCAAATCCCACCTTCTCCTGCAAGCCTCCTCCAGCTAATCCACTTACATCCCTCCCTCCTTTTCCCGATTTCCCGCAAATGCACGAACTATTGAAACGGAACTGCATTTGGTTGTATCCTATTTTACGCTGCTCTCTAAATATTTTTATATAAACCCTATTCGCGCAAACCGTAAGTTCCTCAAGGACTGTGACTATATATAAAAACATGAATAATAACGCCATCGCTTTATTCTTAGATCATTGTTTTATAGTTCAAAAGGGCATACTTTCTCTTGACCCTATGTGTTGGGCGAAGGCAAAACGGAAGAAGGCAAAAGCGTTGGTGATGTGGTCATTTTTATTTTACCACTGAGGACACCAAAGTCCAAAGATGGGAAAGGGCTGGCCCAAAGTCACACAGAGCAGCAGGGGCCAAGCCGGACAACTCTGGCTCTCTGCCATTGTCGCCCCCAGCTGCTGGCCTGTTCTAGATGAGTGCTTAACCCATTTTAGCTGGTTAATAGTCCTTGTCTTGTTGTTCACTAAAAGGCCATTTGCTGACCAAATAAAATAGTAAAAACAACTGAAAGACCTTAAAATAGTTTTGCCTCCCACAGTAATATCTAAATAACCCTTAAATAAACGTCTATACCTGGGCTATTTACCAATCCCTGTTTTTCCAATCCCCGAAATGGCATAAAATAAATCATCTCCTACACGCTCTTCAAATATAAACTCTACGCTAATACAAAATCTCACATCTGAATCCAAAAGCTCTTTTTGCACAAATGATCTCTGATTATAGATTTATAAATCTTTCCAAAAGAGCAAACCCTGCCTTAGTATAGCCAGTGGGGCATGGAACATAGAATTTCTTTTTGTAGACACAGTAATGAAAGAATGCCTTTTGGTAAAAAAAAAATAAAAAATAAAAAAATAACAGAAGCAAATGACAAGGAAAATTGGGGATCATCCTACAGATCTACCTAAATAGAGAACACTCATCCCAATCACAAATACTATACTATTCTGATTGAATTCCAATTTCAAAAAAAAAAGTGACACCCATTGAATCAAATGCACTCAAAAGAAGAGAGGGGAAAAAAAAAATCATGAATTAAACTCGTCAGGCAATTTATGTAACCAAAGCATTTGTACCCCCATAATACTCTGAAATAAAAAATCTAAAAAAAAAATTAAAAAAAAGTTCACCCCCACCAAAATAAAACCATATAGACACATTTTACATTGCATAAAAATGCAACTCTTTTCTAGTATTTGGCTTTCATTTTCTCTTTGTCCAGAAAGTCTGAAGGCATTTCCCAGTATCTTCTCTCCTTGGAGATAGAAGACAGGTCAGTGTTACTACTCAAAGTAGTCACTGGGAATTCTATTCAGTGGTATCTCAAAGACATGATCTTTTTGGCCAAAAGAGAGCAACAAAGAGAACAAGTTCCCATCCAGTATGGAGGAGAGGGAGGCTGTCTTGCAAAATTACATTCTAGAAGTACACCATGAGGACTAGACATTGTTTCTCTTTTGCTTCCAACTGGATTGCACAGAAGAGCTTTATGGGGGTCGTCTGAGAAACACACGCCAAACCACTCCTGGAGTGTTCAGTGGGAAGTTAGGTCAACCTCAGCGACTCCCATAAAGCCAGGTATCTTGGTGAGGACTCTACCTGTCTTCTATTTTGCTCTCTGGATGCTGGTTTCTGCAAGAGCAACACAGGTGAAAAGATTCTCAAGATTAATTAATCTGCTTCAAAACTCTGGAGGAGAGCGGAGCGTGAGGAAGGAGAGGAGAGAAACCGTCAGTATCCATAACCCTGAGGACTCGAAGGGTACACTGCACTCTGCAGCTCTTGGCCTCTGCCACGGTCCACACCCCAGTTCATCAGTGTCCTGATTAAACTCTCCTTCCTGGGGCTCTGCCTGATCAGCAGATGTCACCATGAAAGTTATCACGAGGACTGAGGCAGCTGAACTTTCAGCCAAAGGTCTGAAAGTATTAATAGTAAATACACATGTGAAGGACGCTCCTGCGTGGCTTTTGAGCAAACGTCTGCAAGACCAAGAAAATGCGTGTGTGGGAGGCTTGACGTGATCGGATACCTTGGGGTGTTGATGACGTGGTGGTTTTTGGTGCAACTCTCAGCTGACGCTGCAGATCTATCGCTGAGAGTGAGGGGGACGCTAGCACCATGTCAGGCTACTCTACGTCTCTCTTTATACTAATGAATTCTTTAAGAGCTGTAGGGCACATTTACTCGGGAAGGGTAGCAGTTCCTTCATAAAACTCGCAACAGCCAACGCCAACCTTTACCAGAGTTGCTTTCTTAAAGGGATGCTGGAGTTGAGGACTTTGGGATTGTAAGCTCTTATCAAAGGAAGAGGGAATCCAAGCATACAACGTGCCCATGTCTTGGTTAAGAATACTTACTCTGGCAGCAGACTGCCTGGGTTCGAATCTTATTTCCACCACTCGTTAAATATAACCCTCGTTAAGTCAAAAACTTGGTTTCCTCATCCATAAATAAGATTAAAATTAGATGAGGCATATAAAATAATCATCCTAAATGCTGTACATGATAAATACAATGTCTGGTACATCTTAAACACTAAATAAACACTGACTATGATGATGAAGAAACAATGCGATTATATGAAAAGAGCTATTTCCCAACATCAGTATTATAAACACATCCACTAACTATGAAGGCAAATAGTCCTTAAAGTATAAGAATTACTGTTCGTCCAGCAGCTGCAATCAATAGTTTTGAGGTCTGAAGCTTTTTGGCAGTCTAACTCTTTAGCCCATGAGAATGTTTGCCAAATGTGCTTAATATTAATAAGAATCATCTAGAGTATTAGTTAAAAATACAAATTCATGGGCCCCAACCCTACTCCATCAGAATCTCTTTACAAAGGGTCCAGAAATGTGTTTTCTCTCACACACACACACACACACACTCCATTACCCTGGGGACCCTTGTTATTAGGTAAATTTGGGAAACACTACATGTAGTTCAGCCCAGGACAACATGAATTCACTGAACTCTTCAATCAACTACCAAGTCCAAAGTTGCTCACACTTTTTGCCTCAAAAATTCCCAACACCTTTTGCAATCGTATTTAATATTTAAATTGTTTCTTCTATATAACACATTTACAATCACACCACTTCAGTTTATAGAATAGACTCTTCAAGAATACATATATATTTCTGAAAATTTTCCCTTGGCACTTTTAAAATAAATCTCTCTTCTGGAAATAAAGACATAGTCATTGTATGTATCTCTTACACACGTGTCTCTTGAATTCTGATTACTCCAACAGAAGCAAAACTATTTCTACCCTTCTATATTGCATCTAATATTTCAATAAACAAGTAAATTCTATTACCTGACCACAATTATAGATCAAAGATAAATGAAAAATACTCAAAAATTACTTTGGAGGTTATTTTTTTGTTGTTGACTTCTTAGCAGCCACCATTTTGACTAACACTGGAAAAAATTTAATAACTATTGGAAATATATAATCAATCAAAACTCGAGGAAGCCCGACAAAGATATATGAGCAACATAAAATAACGGAAAATACAAAAAAAAAAAAAAATACCCTCTTCCGGGAAAATTTCTGTTACCTTAAAGTTTGTCTTTAATGAGGTTAATGAGTAATAGATATTTAAATAATGTCCCGTATTCCATTCATTCGGTCCTGATCCTGACTCAACCTCAAACTTAAACATTTTAAAAGCTCTTCTCAAAGGTTTGAAGACTTTCCTCTTTGTAGATGGTCTGAGAAAGGCTTAGAATATGTTTTGTTGAATATGCATCAATACTAGTTTATCCGGGCTATTCAGAAACACCTTGATGTCACAAACATCTGTTACAACTCAGTGATTTTACAAAGTCTACTGTTTAACGGAACAGAGCTAACCTTGCTAACAGGACTTCCCGAAACACTATTGAAAACTAGGTATATGGCAGAATAACACAGTATTTTTAAAAGCTCATGTAAACCTGGCCTGACCTAATTTATCGACCATCTCTGTGTCCAATGTTAACCACTTTCACAAATGCAGTATGAATCTACCAAGCATAAAATTCGAACAGCAAAGTCGGAGAATATTTTATAGTTCTATTTACTTGTCATCTAACTCTCCATTTTAGCGCCCTCAAGAGTGGCATAACATTCTACTTCTTTTAAACATTCAGCCAGAGTCAAATTATTTTTGAAAAAAATGTTTCAGTAAGAGGTTTTTTTTATATACCCTTCCACAGAAAATTCGTGGAAAACACCCTATTTTTCCTTTGAGAAAACAACGCTATTACTTTGAGACAGTGATTTTCTAAAAAGCAAAAGCAGAATCTTTTTTTGTTGCTTTGGATATTTTTCAGGTATGTTTCATGTATCTATGGCTCGTTGGTGAACACTATTCAAAGACAATTGTA
The DNA here is from genome assembly GCA_963575035.1 of Avahi laniger. NCBI lineage: Eukaryota > Metazoa > Chordata > Mammalia > Primates > Indriidae > Avahi > Avahi laniger. Next base: position 51,081 of record CAUYSK010054375.1, read on the forward strand.
TTTTCTTGGATCAATTCTGTTTCAAAATTCTTACGTTAACTATCTAAATGTTATATTTCTATAGTACCATCTCAATTAACCTGAAGTGACAATTACTTTAGCAATTCAACTCTCTAGCACAGCCAAGGACTGCAAAGCAAATAAAACGAGGTCACGGGCCAGAAACAGAGATGCCAGACAATCAATACATCGAGTTTTAGGTATTTTACTCAAAGTGGTCTCTTGGCCTCAGATTAAAGCCCTTATTTTATGCTACTTTGGACATAATTTTTTTTCAAGCACTCAAAGCACTAGAAGCAGCAAAAAGTGTGTGTATTCTATGAATGTTGTATTTTGGAAAAAAGAGGGTGATGAGAAAGGCCTGAGAGAAGAGGTATTGGCATGGGCCTACCCGAGATAAAAACAGAGGCCACGAAACTCAGACCAACAAAATCAGCACTGAGAACACGCAGAGTAGGGACCAACAGCGCCACTCCTATCAGCAATCCTTATGAAAGGAGAGTTTTTAGAAGTATGTCAATAAAGTAATCATAAATTATGTTCAATATAACCTATTTTTCTAAAGAAAGCGTGCATTTTTAAAGTTGGCTATCATGAAAAATGTTTTCATGGTCAGAAAGGTAAAACTTAAGTTATCTGAAAAATTCTCCTGATTTGAATACTCCATTTTTCAAATATACCAGATAAATGAGGAACTACACAATGTAGTGGTTTGAAGCATTTATACATCTTTTCAAAATATCTTATAAATCAACCAGTGCCAAGTAATGAAAAACTTAGGCCACTGATCAAAGGAAGAAAGAACAGCGTAACAACAACCAGCAAAGACGGGGTCAGGAAATAAAGAAAGAGCTATTCATTTTGGAAAATAAATGAGAGTAGAGATGTAGGTTTGGGAGGAAGGAGGGCGGGGAGGGGCCGGCAGGAGAGGGAGGGAGAGAAAGGTTCATGCTCAGGAATTCAATTATTAAAATACAAGACCTCTTTCTGGCTGATTTTGGTTAGCTTTTCCTGACTCATTTCTTTGGGATCAACTGCATTTTATAACATAAAACCAGTTGGCCAGTAAGAAAAGAGGGCATAGAACTAAACCAACTTTGTTTTCACGTATTTGCCTGGGCATCATCCATATTTTATGTGAATAAGAAATCAATTTTAGATAACAAGTATTGGAAGTGATTGGAAGACTCAAAAATTTCATAAAATATTTTTAAATTTCCCCAGAGCATAACTGAAACAAGAACTCTTCCTTATGTAGGTAGGTGGTTTATAAATATTTTTCCACTATTTCCAGAAAGTTAAAACACCATTGAAAGAACATGGAGCAGCGACCATCCCTTGGCTCCATGGATATAAAAATCCCAGCTCTACCCCAAATAAAATCATCATGGTAATAATGAATAATAAAAAGACTTCCTTGGTAAGATGGATTTCAAAATTATACTTGACAACTTCATAATAAAACTATCAAAACAGCTACTGAAGACAGCAAGGAGCATCAATGAGGGAAGACTA
>CAUYSK010054376.1:0-29732 GCA_963575035.1 Avahi laniger
TAGCTGGGACTACAGGCATGTGCCACCATGCTTAGCTAATTTTTTCTATATATTTTTAGTTCTCCAATTAATTTCTTTCTAATTTTAGTAGAGACGGGGTCTCACTCTTGCTCAGGCTGGTTTCGAACTCCTGAGCTCAAAACAAATCCGCCTGCCTCGGCCTCCCAGAGAGCTAGGATTACAGGCGTGAGCCACCGCTCCCAGCCAGACAGAAATCTTTAATCACCTGCTACTGGACCAGCCTCGGCCCATCTGGAGCCAGGAGAGGCCAGCCCCACCCAGACTGTGAGACTGTGGCCCAGCAAGGGACAGTCCAGCTATACCAACAGACAGGGCTGTGGCCTCCTTGCTCCTGTGACCACCCACCACAGCCAGGGCCGTGGTGCATGAAAGGGCTGTGTCCATTCCCAGAGAGCCCAGCCAGCCTGGGAGAGGGTTCTAGAATAGCTTGCCTACTTCCTTAACTTTGTTCCTTTTTCTTCGATTGATCGTGTGGGCCCACCTAACTGCTTCCATCTTTGCCTCGTTTTAAACTAAGTTAATGAGCCTCCAGCTTCTCTTCTCTGGCGTCAGTACTGCCCCTTTTCTACTACAATGAAATAGTCAAAGACCCCTCACTGCCGTGCAGATAAGGTGCCCAGCACAGCCCTGGGTGCCCGTCGGCTGGTGGCACCCACCTCCTGGCGACAGCTGCAAGGCCACACTCAGGTGCTCCTAGGCAGTCTGGGCCTGTGGGACCTGCCCCGCGTGGTGCCAGAGGGGGGGCTCATGGCATCGGGGGTGGGCATGGAAGTGCCCAGAGCTGCTGTCCCAGGTCAGGGGCTGTCCGTTCTGCAGCATTTTGTCTGCCAGGACCACACAAACACACCCTCCTCCCCACGTGTCTTTGTCTCCCTGCAGAGCCCCCCAAAATTAAATGAGGTCAGTCCAGATGCCAACAGAGAAAATGTGGCTGCCGAGTCTGGGTCTGAGTCCTCTTCCCAGGAGGCCACCCCCGAGAAAGGTATGTTCCAGTCCTGCTGCCCCGTGGTGTGAGGGTGATGAGGGACACAAGGGGCCACTGTTCCGTCCACGCCCCATCCGGGAGGGATGAGGGCACCGACTCTCCCTGCAGTAACGACCACGTGTGAACCAGCTACGGAATGGTCCAAAAGCAGTGGCCGTGGCCTTCAGGGCTCTGCACTGCAGGGAGCAGAGACAGGTGTTCGTTTTCAGGAACATGGGGACCCGAGTCTACACAGCGACAGGGAGGGTGGCAAGGCGCAGGCACAGAAGAGTCTGTCCCCATCCTGTCCTCTGCTGCATGGGAAGTGGGGATCTGGGGCCACGCCTGACAGCTCCCGGCGGTCTCCCTGCAGATCCTGAGTCTGAATGCCCTGGCCTGTGTCCAGGGTCCACTCCAGCCACCAGGTCTGGCTTTCCAGGGGTAGCCTGTGTCCTTGAAGCCAGAACTACCCTTTCAGTCTCCTGCGAGCTACTTGCTTTCCCCTCACCAAATAAATAGTCAGTCTTGTTTAGCTAATAACATTTCAGAGTCCCTGGCCGAGTCGGCAGCCGCCTACACCAAGGCCACAGCACGGAAGTGTTTGTTGGAAAAAGTGGAAGTCATCACCGGGGAGGAGGCGGAGAGCAACGTGTTACAGGTGAGGGAGCCGCAGACCTGGGCCCTGCCTGGTCCTCTCTGACCTTGGGGGTCGCACCCCAAGGGCGGGGCCTCCCCTGTGAGGGCCGCCGGCTGCAGCCTGGGGCCTGGTTGGGGGTTCTCCTGGAGAGCTTAGCCTGGGCCAGGGGGCTTCTTGTTTTGGTTTTAGAGCAGGAGGATCCGTCTTGACACACTCTTGATGGTTCAGGAGATGACAAAGACTATCAGGACAAACACTTTCCTCTTGTCACCCAGAGTTAGCAACCGTAACTATTTTGTCACCCTGTGCTGTCTCAGTAGGGAAAAGTGAGATGCAGCCAGAGCTTCCACCCCACCCTCCCATCCCCGTCTCCCTCCTCCTCCTCCTCCTGAGGCCACACCTCGCGAGCCGGTGGGTCTGGTGGGCAGCGTCTGCCTGCTTCCTTTCGCTGGACACGTGCAGATGTGCCGCGTCTATAAACCGTGCAGAGCGCCGTGGAATTTTAATAGTACTGCTCGTTCCCACTCTCCGCTGTTGCTTAACGTAGTCGTGTTGAGAGACTGACTTAGAGGGGTTTGCACTTTCTGTGAAGCAGGACATATGGTCTCTGTCACATGGTTTTCTTTTCCTAATATATACAAAGCAGCTTTGTTGAGGTATACTGCACATACTGTATAGTTCACCCTTCTAAATCGTGCAATTCAGTGGGTTTTAAGTATATTCGTAGAATTGTACAGCCATCACTACACTCTAGTGTAGAACGTTTTTGTCCGCCAAAAAGAAACCCCCTCTCCCTCCCCCAGCCCCTGACAACCACTGATCCACTCACTTGCTGCCTCTGTGGATCTGCCTGTCCGGGACATTTCACGTGAGTGGCATCACGCACTGCGTCCTTCTGTGTCTGGCCTCTCTCACTCGCATAAGGTTCTCAGGGTTCATTCGTGTCAGAGCCTCGTCCTCTTTTATGAAGGAACAAAGTTTTGTCGCAAGGATGGACCATTTGTTTATCCTTTCATCAGGTGACATTTGGCATATTTCTACTTTTTGCCTGTTATGAATCACGCTGCTGTGAGCGTTTGTGTACACGTTTCCGTGTGAACACATGTTCCGTTTCTCTTGGGTAGAGCCCTCGGAGTGGAGTTTCCGGGCCACGTGGTGACTCCACGTTTAACTTTTTGAGGACCCGCCAGACTGTCTTGCCCGCGGCCGCCCCGTTTTCCGTTCCCACCAGCAGTGAATAGGGCCTCTGTCTCTCCACCGGGCTGCAGAGCAGAGTGGCCTCTCACTGCCACTGCGGTTCTGACACGCGTTTCCTTAATGATTCTTTTCTTCTTTCTCCAAATACTCCTTTTAAAATGTAAGACCTGGTGTAGCTCCAAGGCAGGACACAAAACTGGCCAAGGGCCAGATGTGGCCCCCAGGCCATAGTCTGCTGACCCTGGCGGTCCTTGCAGGTTGAAGGTGAGGTATGGGTTAGACGGAGACTCTGCTCTCGGGGGTCCACCCTCAGCAGGACGCCCAGCCAGGGCCCTGCTCACCCCGCTCACCCCGTGTTCCAGATCCAGTGTAAGCTGTTCGTCTTCGACAAGACCTCGCAGTCGTGGGTGGAGCGAGGACGGGGGCTGCTCAGACTCAACGACATGGCGTCAGCCGACGACGGGACGCTACAGTCCCGATTAGGTGAGCTGCCGAGGGCTCCTGGAAGGGGTTTGCGGACAGCCAAAGGGAACCAAGGGGGACGGCCCGGCTGGTGCTCGTTGGGGCCAAGGAGCAGGGAAGCCGTCCCCACAGGAGAGCCCCCGACATGGCCCCGCACATGCCCTTTGGCACCCAGCCCAGCCTTTGCCCACGGGCCCAGCTGCCCCTCCGTGACTCACTCGGTGCCAAAGTGCATGAAAGTCCTCAGAAATTTTTAAACTGATTTTTCTGACAGTAAAAGTGGAAGTTTTATGGAAGAAAGGAAAGGGAAGAACTCGAACATGAGCTGTGATCTCTTTATGAGGATCCAAATCTCTGCCGATAATATTTCAGCGGTCCGTTCCTCCTGTTTGTGGTCCTTTTTTAAGGAAATAGGGTACATTTTTATCCCACTCTTTTCATTTGCTATCTTGTGAGTATCTTCCCTGGTCGTTATTTTCTCTTCAAAATAACGATTGTTTTTGAAAAACATCAACATTGGTATTCTGTTCACAGTAATGGACTTTTCCCTACTAACAGACATTCAGGCTGTTCCTGATTTTTTCACTATCATAGACGCTACTGGGTCTTTGTACGCGAACCTTATTCTTAGAAACAGACTCGTTACAAAATGAGCGTGTGCGTTCGCGAACACATGGAGAACATCATGTGTGCATGTCCATCTTTTTGTCTTCCCCAAAGCATCTCTCGGCTTTCGCAGAAACGTGGATTTCAGGCCCAGCAGTAGCCGCGTGGCCCCCTCGAAGCGCAGTTTTCACCCACCGTGACTCAGAGACCCTCCCTAAGTGGGGACAGACAAGGACAGTCCCTCCAGGCCGGGCACTGCTCTTTTCTTGCCCTAGAACATCCCCTCGCTTTGCTTTCCTTCTTTCTCCTGGAAACATTCAAATATGTGGGAACAGAGAGTGTGTAGTGCCCTGAGCCCCCGGGTCATCAGGCTGTGGCAGCTGTGCCCTCCCGTCAGAGCAGCCTGGTGGAGGAGCTTCCAGCCCTCTCCAGGCCTGTTCCGGTGGGCGCAGGCAGCTGACGGGAAAGGTGGGCGGACGTCACACATGCCAGAGAAGCAGGGCTATCCTGTCCCCGCCCACACACACACCGTGAGCTGCTGCCCTTGGTCTCCCGGCTCCGTCTTGAAGGAATCTCTGAGCAGCAGCCTTATCCTTCCTCACTTTCAGTGAAATCAGAGAACGGGCGCTGGTGTCCGCCCGGCATGGGGATAGTCAAGAGGGCATTGACTCCTGTTGTGGCAAATGTCACACGCAGAACACACACATCACTAGTATGCAGCCCCTGCCTCTGGTGGCCACCTCGTGCTCCCATCTAACCCCTTCCCTGAGGGCACCCCTGTTCTGGTGCCACCTGTGTGGACCAAACAAACCCTCCACGGCCTGGGTGTAGCCACTGGTCTGCATTGCCAGCCTGTGCGGCCGCTGCCCCACTGTGACCTTCAGGGTGTCAGGGGTTGGGGAGATGCAGCCTGCCCCAGGGAGCAGGGTGGTGCCAGGGCTGGCCCCAAGACGGCAGGGTCGTGGGCTTGTGCCCAGTGATGTTCTTGGAGCCGCCGTTTGGGAGGTGGGTGGGGCCGGGGCTGCGGCTTACCAGCTCTCCGGTTGCAGTGATGCGGACCCAGGGGAGCCTGCGGCTGATCCTCAACACCAAGCTGTGGGCTCAGATGCAGATCGACAAGGCCAGCGAGAAGGGCATCCGCATCACAGCCATGGACACCGAGGACCAGGGCGTGAAGGTCTTCCTGATCTCGGTGAGCCGCCCCACGACACCCCTGCACAGCTGCTGGCCCCAAGGGGGACAGAGTGGCCCGGCACAGTTCCGGGAGGAGGGCAGCGCCTCTGTGAGCTGCCAGGAAGGGAGGCCGCATCCTGCATCCCACCAGCTGCACAGAGGCTCCTTGGCACAGAGGGCACCGTGGGCGGCTCTGGGGGTGTTGCTCTGGGTGTAGATGTGGGGGGGCCTCCTGGTCCAGCCCTCAGCATGCAAGGTGGGGTAGGGCTGGGGAGAGCCGGAGGGCCTGTCCCCAGAGCAAGTGGGCTGGGTTGGCGGAAGGGAGTCCACAGGGGCTTCCCCTAGCGAGACCCCCAGCGCCATGCGGGCAGCAGCGCAGGCGCGGGCTCTGAGCCCCTGGGGGAAGCTGGTGGGGGAGGGCAGCGCTGGGGAAGGCTTACAGCTCAGGTGAGCCTTGGAGCTGGGCGGCTTCAGCCCACTGCGGGCAGGGCAGGGGTGAGGGGAACAGGGAATGGGTCTCGGTTGCTGCCGGGGACACAAAATTGGGTTCCTCCCACTTGCCGTGGGCCCCTCTCCAGTGCCAGCCCCTGGGAGCTCAGATCCACACCACCGTGAGAAGCCATGGGGGCTTGGCTGAGATGTGGTGAGGTGTTCAGGGCAAACATGGGCGGTCTCCTGTGTCCTGTGGAGGGATGACAGTCATGTCCACCAGCCCTGACCTCTGGGCCACAGGCCAGCACTGATGTGCCTGACCCCCAGCCCCCCGGATCCTCCTAGCCACCTGGGGGTTGGTGGCATCCCTTCCCAGGGGGGCAGCAGGCCCAAGCCTTTGGTCTTCCCCTTGAGGCCTCATGGACACCTCTGAGCCTTGGGACCTGGCACTTCCGCTCCCGTCACAGGCCGGAGGGAAGAGGACTGGGGTCCCGGGGGCCTCACAGCCCCCTGCCTCCCCCAGGCCAGCTCCAAGGACACAGGCCAGCTGTACGCAGCCCTGCACCACCGCATCCTGGCCCTGCGCAGCCGTGTGGAGCAGGAACAGGAGGCCAAGATGCCGGCTCCTGAGCCTGGGGCAGCCCCGTCCAACGAGGAGGACGACAGTGACGATGACGATGTTCTGGCTCCCTCAGGGGCGACTGGAGCAGGTGAGCCAGGCGGTCCCTGCCCTGGGGGACTCAAGGGGACTGGTTTGGTCCCCACCGACTGCGGCTCTGTCCAGGGGAGCCGAGGGTAAGGCCGCTGCTTCCCGCAGGTGCTGGCGACGAAGGAGACGGGCAGACGGCCGGGAGCACATAGCGGCCGGGTCGGCACATCTCGGGCTGCTGCTTCGTCCAGCTGTCGGCCGCCCACCCCTCCCCGCAGGCAGCGCCGAGGGGCCGGGAGCCACTCCCTGCTGGGTCGGCCACAGTCTGGATCCGCACGTCCTGTCCGAAAGCAGACTTGGGAACTGCCTGAATGTGGTTTGGGACACGAGACCTCATCATATTGATGAGCAAAACAAAAGAACATTTCTTCCCTCCCCTCCTTTGAATTGAAATGGCACATTAAGGCTTGTCACGGCTTCTCACTGGGACTGGAGACCTCGTTCCTTCACCCCTCGTGTCGCGAGCCTCTGGGTTCTGCCAGAGCCTCTGGCCTCGCCGCTGCCCACCCCCCACCCCGCTGCGGGTCCTTCCCCGCCTGGGGCCCCCATCCTCCCGGGCAGCCCGGCGCGGGGCCGCTATCGGAAACGTCACACTGGGCCAGACGGACGTTCTGTCGACTGCTGTCTTCACTTCCCGTTTCCCGTGCTCTGGTCGGGGGTTTATATTTTACAGATCTTTTTTTCTTTTTATTTTCAAAGGCTTTGTTTTTGGTTTCTTAGGTTAACATGCTCGGGAACATCGAGCAGGGCAGCTCCGTGGAGCTCCCTGTTCCCTCGGTGGTCCTAGCCTCTGAGGTGAGGGGTCAGGCTGCTGGGGGGACAGACCCCCACTTGTTTCCCGCCCGGGTTCCGCCAGGCTGCGTCATGGGGTGCCGAGGGCTTGGGCAGCCCTCGACTGGAAAAAGGTCCCTGGACCTTGCAGGGTCCCCCACCCGCCCTGCGTCCACATCACGTGGTTCACCCATCATCAGGCACCCAGGCGCAAACCTGCTTCCTGCTGTTGGCCATTCCCTCCCCAGCTTCAGACATCACTGTCCCCAAGACTCTCCGGGGCCAGGGACATCTGTGAGAGGCAGAGGAGGACCCCAGGCAGGCCTTGGCGGCGGGGGCAGGGGCTGGCCCCAGACAACAGGCCGTCCGTCCTCCACGCGCACGGCACACACAGGAACGGCGCCCATGCCCACCTCAACTCCGGTGCGCAGCCAGAGCCAGCCCGGCACCTTCCTCCCAGGGAGGCTGCGGAGGAGGTCCCCGTGCACAGGGCCTACTGGGGACTTCAGAGGGGACTGCCCAGCCCCACCCTCGAGGGTGAAAAGGCCAGTCCTGCACCTGTGCTGCCCACACCTCGGGCTGGCTGGAGCCCTCGCCCTCGGCCGGGTGGCTGCACTGGCCAGCGCCGCCCAGCCCCCAGCGAGCCTGAGCCCAGGAGGACACCGGAGGCCGACACCGGAGGCCCTCCCAAGAGGCCTGGTCACACTTTTCTGCTTTAAGCCTTAGCCAACTAGTGACAAGAAAAACCAGATAATGCCCATGTGTTTTGGAACATTTATGTAAGATTGTCATATGAAATGTATTTGGGAACTACATTAAACTTTTAACTAAAACCCTGGCCTCCCGCACGCCCCAGGGGCCTCAGGAGGCCGGAAGGCCTGGCCCCTGCCTCGTGCTCCACACCTGGGCTGGTGTCCACACTCTGCCTCCCAAGGCCGGCCCCCTCCACACACAGCCTCCCCGCCTAGGGACCCACGGCGGGGGGGGGGGCACATCACCGGGGGCATCCGCAGGGCTGCGAGGCCTTGGGTGAGCAGAGTGTGGGCCGGAGAGCCTTTCTCCCTGGGGTCCTGAGCCAGTGACCCTGTTAGAGCCTTTGTCTCACCTCTGCCTCGTGGCCCGGCAGGGACCTGGTCTAGCCAGTTCTGCAGCCTCAATTCTGCCTCCCCCGGCCCTGTCACGGGGCTCTGCTCAGCTCAAAGCCCAGGTGAGGAGGGTCCTGGCTCAGGTGTGGGGGGGTGGTGTATGCCAGGGTGGCACAGCCCAGCCGTGTGCTGCTCACAGCCGCCAGGCGCTGGTCACCATGGCCACGAACTCCTCATCCGTGTCCACGGAGGCGCTCACACCGCTGTAGTAGTCCTGGAATTCTGCCAGCGTGACCTGGGGACGCAGTAGGTTTTAGGGGGGACCCGAGGCCAGGATGGGCTGCCTCGGGTGGAGGTGGGGCCCACGGGGCCACCCACCTGCCCGTCCTTCTCGGAGGAGTCGAAGTTGTCCAGGAAGCGGCGGAGCACCTCCTCCTCCGTCCACTCCCCGCTCCGCACCTTGGGGTGGGCGCAGCCACTGTACACCCCGCGGAGGTCGTCCACCGTCACCACGCCATCCCCGCTGCGGTCCAGCTTGGCGAACGCAGCTGCAATGGCCGCCTCCCGGGCCTGGGACATGGGGGGCTGGGAGGAGGTGGTGACTGGGGATGGAGGGTGGCAGGTCTCCCCACCCGCCCCCCGTCCTCCAGACAGCACGTGCAGAGCGCTGAGGCTGTCACCCCTGAGTAGGCGCCTAGCAGCAGCTCTCAGGGATGGGTCCCTGTGTGTCACATCTTTGGACACCGCACACCCGACACGACTGGGCCGCGGTGGGGCCTCACCCGCAGCGCCCGCAGGAACTCCTCCAGGTCCAGCGTCCCGCTGCCGTCGCGGTCCCAGCGCCTGCACACGCCCTCCGCCTCCGCCTCATCCAGCGCCAGCCCCAGCTCAGCCAGGCCCCGCCGGAGCTCCCCTGCGTCCAGGCGTCTGTTCCCATCCCGGTCCAGGCGGCGGAAGAACCTGGGGGACAGGGGACGTGGTTGGACGATGACCGCGGGGGCTGGGGTTGGGGTGGTGCAAGGGGAGAGCTCACCTGGCCAGGCCCTGGATGCCCGCGGCTCCTCGGGACAGGCACTGTGCCCGGAGCTGCTCCACGGTGGCGTCCACGGTGTCCATGCTGGGTTGGGGCTCTCAGCAGCTGCTGGGGGAGAGGTCGAGGTAAGACTCCTGCTCAGCCGGCCAGGCCCACCCTGGGGACGGCCCCTCGCTCACCTGGCCTGCGTCTGTCCCGTACTCTTGCCTGCTGGGATGCTCAGTGTTAGTTGTGCGCCCTGCCTGCCGAGACTGTTGCTAAGGGACAGTGCTCCGGAGACGGGAAGGGCCCCAGCTGTAACTCTCACTGCGCCAGGGCAGGGAGGGACAGGGTGGAGCTTACTCCCAGCCCTGCAGTGTCCAGGCCTGGGACAGAGCCACGCCCAGGCAGGCAGGGAGGAGGGGCAGGCCACAGCCCTGCAGGAACTCAAGTGTCCTGGGTGGAGACAAGGCCGTGGGGGAGGCTCTGAGCCTGATTCCTCCGTGACCCAGGGCAGGTCATGTCCCCTCTGTGGGCTTCGTGGGTCAGCTCTGCCAAAGCCGGGGCCCACAGAATTGCTGAGCGATCAGAATTCAAAAGGACTCGAGGTGGCCCAGGTCCTGGGGCCCCAAGACCGCCTGCCCAAGCCCACGTCCAGTGGGAAGTCCTCAGAACCTTGGAGAACTGAGCCCAGGCACAATGAGTCCGGAATTTTGGCGCTAACAGCGACAGGGCTGTTCCTGGAAGGCTTTAGGAGCCAGTCACAGTATTTTTGTCGTTGTGGGTCTTCAAGCATTGCTTGGGGGGCTCATTCGTGACCAGTTGGGTGAGCCAGAGGCTGTGGCACCAAGCAGAGGAGCAGCCCTGACCCCCTGACATAAATCGTGAGGGACCAAGGCCACCTCACAGAAGGCCTTTGACAGAGGCTTTGGACTTAACTGCCAGCTGAGATGGTCGGGTTTCCCAGTACTTAAAACTGGACCCTGTTTGGGAACCTGCCACCTGCATGGGATCCCCTTGGGAATCACTGGAGGCTTTTCAAAGCCGGGCTTGACACGGTACAGTCGTGTTGTTGGACGTCGCCTTTGTAGTTCAGAAAACAATCCGTAGATTAGGAGCCGCCCAGTGCCGTGACTCCAACCAGGGCTGGTGGAACACAAGCAGTTTTATGAGAAACCGCAGTGACGTTTTACTGCCAAAATTCTGATGGCTCACTGCAGTCCAGAATTATTCAAGTAGGCAGAGAAATACTTCATTGTGTTTTTTTATGAGTGTTACAAGCATCCATTTTTTTTCCTATCGAAAAAATGTAAAATATAACCCCATTATTGTAGCTCTGTTTTGGCATCTTGTCACTTTTAAAAGAGTTAAGAATTTCAACAAGAACCTCCCCCAAAGTTGGAAGTGGCCCAGGCCCTCTGGACCTGGAGGGCCATTTCCCTTCAATTCTCTGGGCCTCACTTTGCACAACTATAAAGTGGGCCAGTGCTCGTGTCCAGAGGAGGCTGCAAAGATAAGACACAACTGCGTGTTTAGAGTGTCTGGCACGAGCTCCCTAGACCAGCGGTCACCAAACTTTCTGGCACCAGAGTCCAGTTTCATGGAAGACGGTTTTTCCACAGACCAGCTGGGGGTGGGGGGATGGTTTGGGGATGATTCAAGCACATTACATTTATTGTGCAGTGAAACCTCTCTGCTAATGACAATCTGTATTTGCAGCTGCTCCCCAGCGCTAGCATCACCACCTCAGCTCCACCTCGGATCATCAGGCATTAGATTCTCATAACGAGCTGCAACCTAGATCCCTTGCATGTGCAGTTTACAGTAGGGTTCCCGCTCCTATGAGAATTTTTTTTTTTTTTTTTTGAGACGAAGTCTTGCTCTATCACCTGGGCTAGAGTACCGTGGCCTCAGCCTAGCTCACAGCAACCTCAAACTCCTGGTCTCAAGTGATCCTTCTGCCTCAGCCTTCAGAGTAGCTGGGACTACAGGCATGCGCCACAGCACTTGGCTAATTTTTCTCTTTTTAGTAGAGACCGGGTATTGCTTTTGCTCAGGCTGATCTCAAACTCCTGAGCTCAAGCTATCCTCCCACCTCGGCCTCCCAGAGTCCTAGGATTATAGGCGTGAGCCCACCATGCCCCGCCAGTCTAATGCCACTGCTGATGTGACCGGAGGCGGAGCTCAGGCGGTGATGCGAGCGATGGGGAGCAGCTGTACATACAGATGAAGCTTTGCTCCCTCCCCCGCCGCTGTTCACCCAGTTCCTAACAGGCCATGGACCAGTACTGGTCCGAAGCCCGGGGGTTAGGGACCACAGCCTAGACCATACCTTGTGTTTTGAGGCCCAGCAGGGCCCCAGCCTGGACCATCAACAACACAGAGAGCCACCCCTCCAGCCCCCTGCCAGGAAGAAAGGACGAAGACGACCAAGAAATCATCTGGTTTATTTTTAGGCACAGACAGGCCCCAACCTGCCATCCCTTTGTACAAACAGTGCCCCCTTGCTCATCCAGAGGAGAAAATGGGGCCGTTGTTTCTGCACTGAGGGGTCACTGTTTGATGCCAGGCACGCAGGCAGCGCCACCCTGAAGGCCTGGATGGCCACCAACCTTTCTGGGCTGCAACAGGCTCTGCCCCTTGGCGGTTCCAGTTCCTGGCGTGACAATTCCCTGAGTGAGGAGGCTGGGGAACAACTGCCCACCAGGCCGGGCATGGAAGGCACAAGGGTTCTTTCCCTGATTTGACAACAGCAAAGCTCCCTGATGTCCAGGGCCAACGACAGTGTAGAAAAAAGGAGTTAAAAAATAGATTCTTGGCCGGGCGTGGTGGCTCACGCCTGTAATCCTAGCACTCTGGGAGGCCGAGGCGGGTGGATCACTCAAGGTCAGGATTTCGAGACCAGCCTGACCAAGAGCGAGACCCTGTCTCTACTAAAAAATAGAAGAAATGATCTGGACAACTAAAAATATATATATAGAAAAAATTAGCTGGGCATGGTGGCACATGTCTGTAAGTACCAGCTACTCAGGAGGCTGAGGCAGGAGGATCTCTTGAGCCCAGGAGTTTGAGGTTGCTGTGAGCTAGGCTGACGCCATGGCACTCTAGCCTGGGCAACACAGTGAGACTCTGTCTCAAAAAAAAAAATAGATTCTCTAGACTATAAAAATGAGATACCTGCTTGCTACAAAAGCTAGGCCTGGGGGCGGGGAGCCTTGTCAGATGTGCTGGGGGCCCCAGACCCATCCTATTCCTGCAGGGGCTCCTGGAGTGTGTCAGGCACTGGTGACAAACAAGGAACAAGACCGACAAAAATCCCTGCCCTCACGGAGCTTACATTCTGACGGTAAGATGGTAAGAGGTTCCGTAAAGAAAATAAAATGGGGTGGATGGCAGGGGTGGGGAGGGAGGAGGGCCTCTCTGAGAAGATGACATCTGAGCAAAAAACCTGGGTGACAAGGAACAGTCGTGAGGATGTGGGGGAAGAGCATTCTGTAATAGGCAGAGGGAACAGCCAGTGCAAAGGCCCTGAGGCAGGACGGACCCATCAGGAAACGCCATCAGGGGTGCGTGCGTTCTCCTGGGCAGCCTGGTTGTCTCAGCTGCCTGCTCTTCCTTCTGAGTTAAAGGCTGAGGGAAAGGCAGAGTTAAGGAAAAGAGATCTAGGATTAAAAATCTGTCTTCATCTAACCAATGTAAAATGGCACACGAGGTTGGAGGCTCCCCAGTCTAGTCTGGGGATACAGATGTAAGGAAAAGCTTCATCCCTGAGATGGGGCTGCTTCAGGAGAAATAAGAAAAAGGCAAGAACAACTGAGATAATGTGGATACCATCTGCCTCCACCAGAGCCGGGGCGGGTCGGGGGGGGGGGGTCTCAAACTCGGATACTTCAGGGGCCAGAGAGATAACCTAAGAGAAGCCAGGGACCAGTTGAAACTCACCCCGGCTCAAGGAGTACCCTAGACTCAGATCCAAGCAAGCATGCCCCATCTTGCCAGAAAGCCAGATTTTTGTACAAGCATTGCCAGCTTTTCAACAAGGATGATTGATTGGAACTTAAAAAAAAAATTCTGTCTGGGTTAAACATCTGCATTTGGCCTGTGGGCCTGTTTGAAAACTTTGACTTTTCAGTTTGTTTTGATGCTTAGACAGGATTATGGCTCTGCCACAGTGTCCTCTCCAGAACACGGGTGACCCCTGAAGACACCCACAGCAGTAGCCTTCTGTCTCCATTCTGGAATCTGTGCTCTGGGCTCACACTGTGGTCCCAAACACCGCAGGCTGGAGCTGGTCCCTGTCCCCCTCCTCCCCAGTGCTGTTGGCAAGGGGTGGACCAGGCCCACCGGGCAGTGGGTGGCTGGGGTCATTGGACGGCAGGGGTCCCAGGCGCTCAGCCTCAGCCAGGGCAGCCAGCAGCCTGGCCAGGGGCAGCCGGCAGCGACAGATGTCCTGTAGCAGCTCGGCCCGGGGCTGCAACTGCCTGATGAGTTCATCCCTCTGGTGCACAGCGGCCTGCAGGCTGTGGACAGTAGCCTCGGAGGTCAGCAGCTGCTCCCGGAGAGTGGTAATCTCGCTGGCAAGAAGGCAAGACGGGGTGGTTACAGTCTTGGGGATCAGAGGGTCTGCTACTCCCAGCTCCTGACTCTCCTGAGGCTCCCCGTGACCTCTGGGATAAAGTCCATACTCCTTGCCACTGCCTCGGGATCTTCCCTTATTATTGGATTCAGTGTTTGTATTTCCTCTAAATTCATGTTGAAGCCCTAACCCCAATGGGAAGGTATTTGGAGATGAGGCCTTTGGGAGGTACTTAGGGTTAGATGAGGTCATCGGGGTGGGGCTGCCACAATGGAATTAGTGCCCTTATAAGAAGAAATACCAAAGAACTCACTGGCTCTCTCTGCCATGTGAAGACACAGTGAGAAGGTAGCAGCCCCCAAGCCATGAAGAGAGCCCCTCACCATAACCTGACCATGCTGGTACCCTGCTCCCAGATTTCAGCCTCCAAAACTGTAGGAAATAAATCTCTGTTGTTTAAGCCAGCCATTTTATAGTATTTTGTTACAGCAGCCCGAGCCAAGACAGCCCTCATCACTCCCCCTCACTCTTCCTGCGGTTCCCTCTACCCCAACGTCTTTTCCCATTTTTTATTCCTCCTCTAGCAAGCCTTCCCTTTGGGACCCCTCAGGTCCCTGTGTGCCCCTCCCTCAAAGCCCTTCACTACCCATGTTGTAACCACCCCAGGATGTGTGTCTCCCACTGGACTGTGAACTCCCTATGGGTAGGGAGTTACCGATGTGCTGCGGTACTGGCACAGTGTCTGGCACAAAGTAGATGCTCCGTAAAGATGAATGAATGCATCCTATTATCTCTGAATTAATGATTTCCCGCCTGGGCCCCAGCTCCTCCCTCCTCTCTGGGTACTTGTCTCATCCCTTTCAATCCTCAGCTGCCAGAGGGACTCTTCAAAAATGCGGATATGATCCCATCCTCCCCTGCTGTGGCTCCCAATGCATACGACAGGTAGTCAGTGGTCCCTGCACCACTCTACCAGCTGATTCTGCCTGTGGGACAGTGGGCCGTTTGAAGTTAGAGATCCACACTTGTGTCACATCTCTCAACTTTACATACTGATGACTAATCAGAGTTTTCTGCTATTTTTTTTTCAATCCCACCAGCAGTCCAACTTCCGCATGGATGCACACGGTTCCCCCTGCCCTTGCTCGCTTTCCAATCTCGGCTCTGCCTCCGCCCACCTCCTCGGAGAAGTCCGCCTGGCCGGCCCCGGGCCTCACCGGTCCTTGGCGCGGCCCAACTCGTCCAGCGCGGCGCGCAGCAGCTGGTCGTGGCGGGCCAGGCGCTCGGCCTGTGCGTGCACCGTGCGCTCCGCCACGTCCAGCCGCGCCTCCAGCTCCGCCGCGCGCCGGTGCACGGCCGCCAGATGTGCGTTCGCCTCCCGGATTTGCAGGGCGGGAGGCGCCGACATGGCCCCAGCGGCGGTCCAGGTCCGGCCACGCCCCCGGGTCGCCCGGAACCGGCACAGGCCCCGCCCCCGGACGGGCCCCGCCCCTCAGGACCTCACCGCGATTGGCCGCGGCCCCGGCTGGACTCCGCCCCCTGGGCTGGCTCGTGCTCTCCTCCAACCCGAACACCCTCACTGGTTCCGACATCTTGAAACTCCTCCCCTGAGCCCGGTCTAACTGCAAGATTGGCCAAAGTCTTGACGGACCACGCCCCCATGTCTTCCAGTGGTTCGTCCAGCTCAGGCTCTGGAAATAAGATTGGTCACACCTTCGAAACAGGCCCCGCCCTCCTTAAACCAAACACCACGATTGGTCCGGATCCCACGGAACAACAAACCTGACCACGCCTCCAACCGACTGCCTGTCACAGCAACCTCAGGCACGACCACGCTCCTTAGACACTCGTACAGCTCCGGATTGATCAAATCTCTTTCAGGTTACGCCTCCGGTGATGGCCACGCCCCCAAGCCAAGAGCATGCGTACTTCAGCCGTCCCAGGGCTTGGACAAGCTGCAGATTGGACGTAGGCCATGTCCCGCTAAGGTCCTACCACTGGGATTGGACACGTTCCTGATAAGCCCCGCCCCCGGACCTGGTCACGCCCCAAAATAGTCACACGCGGTTCAGACTCTGGTTTGAAGACTGGCTACAGGGCATGACCACGCCCCATACAGATTATGGCGCTGGGAGTGGCCACGTCCCCGCCATGCCCCGCCCCATAATAACGTCTCGCTCCTATCAACTGGGGGTCCTGTTTCGCGCCCTAGCCTGGGCCTGCATGTGGGTCTAGCACCTGTCACAGTCTCGCCCCTCGATAAGGCCCCACCTGCGGTAGTCAAACCATCCCTAACCTAGGACCCCCTGAGCTGGGACTAGCGAAACCTGTCTTCACTAATCGCGGTCCGCCTCAGATTCCCCCTCGGGGATTCGGCGTGGGGGTGTGGCACACGTGCTGCTCTCTTACAGCAGACCTGCCCCGGCGCGTGCGCACAACGCGTGTCCGTATCTGCGGCGTTTAATAAAGTTGCGCGCTTGTTGCAGGCCCGTCAGCTCGGGAGGCTGCGCGCGCCGCTCCGGAAGCCTCGCGAGAGCCAGCGGCAGCTGCCCTTGGGCGCGTGTAGCTGGTGGGGTCCGCTGTGCGGTTCCCGGGCTAGGGGTGCGCTACCATGGCGCAGAGGCTCCTTCGTCAGTACTGGGACATCCCCGACGGCACCGACTGCCACCGCAAAACCTACGCCAGCGCCAGTATCGGCGGCGCCACCGGTGAGCGCCGGCCGACCCCGAGGGTGGAGGGCGGAGGGCTCAGGGAGGTCATAGGATCACTGGGGGCTGTCTCAGTGGGTCATGGGGTGCTGGGAATGTCGCGGGGTGACACGTGGTCATCATCGGGGTGTCTGGGGCAGCCATGGGGGGCTCCTGTGTGAGACGTGTTGTGGGGGAGTCCAGCGGGTTGGGGGGCACAGGGAGGTCGGATTCCATGTGACGAGCTGGTCACTGGGTTCGTCAGGAGCGGCCCCTGGGTGATGGAATCTGGAGGGGAGGCGTGAAGGAATTATTGGTGAAGCCAGCACTTTGGGAGGCCGAGAGGGGAGGATCCCTTGAGGCCAGGAGTTCGAGACCAGCCTGGGCAACATACTGAGACCCGCCCCCATCTCTGCAAAAGGTAGAAAAATTAGCCGGACGTGGTGGCGCCCATCCGTAGTCTCAGCTGCTGGGGAGGCTGAGGCAGGAGGATCTCTTGATCTCAGGAGTTGGAGGCTGCAGTGAGCTATGATCGTGCCACTGCACTCTAGCCCTGGTGACAGGGGAAGCTGTGGAGCTGACAGGGTCATTAGTGGAGTCGAAGGAGATAGAGGTCATGAGACTTGACAACGGGGTAACTTTGAGATTGAGGGGGTCATTGGTCATTATTTAGATGCCTGAGGGGGTACAGAAACCTGAGAAAGTTTTGGGGTAGATTGAGGTCTTTCTAGGATCAAAATGCGAGTGGTCAGGGACATCTGACACTTTTATTGGGGCCACGAGAGGGGTCCTATAAGGGTGACCTTGTAGAGTCATGAGGGGACCCACAACCCTGGCATCCCCCTGTAGGGGAGACCTCACACTCTCGCGCCTTCCAGCCTGAGCGTTTCGCAGACACGGTCTCCTTTAATTCTCAGTCTCCTTGAGAAGTAAATGTGATGGTTTGGGTCGCTTCCATCTCCCCAGCTTCCGAAACAGGGTCTGACTCCCAGTTGAGTCTCCATTGGGAGGCATTTGGATTGGGGTAGACACTAGACCACTCTTAAAACTCCATTTCTCAGAAAAGTGGGAACTTAAGGTGGGAGAAGTATATTCACTGCCCCAGAGTCATTTGGAGCTGGGCTGCAAATCCAAGTCTGCTGACCTGCCCCTAGAGGTCTCTGGGGCAAGGAATGTGCCCGCAGGGTCCCTTATGGAGGGTATCCAGGAGAAAGGGCTGAAGGGGGTGTCCCAGGGAGTGGGTGTATGTGGAGTCGGCTTGAATGGGGAGTTGTTGGGAAGGTCTCGGGTGTGTGTTGGGGTCTAACAGGTCTATGGGGAGCACTTTGAGAGCCTCGAGGGGCTGGGCAGGGTTGGGGGGGTTTCTCTAGGGGGAAGTTATTCTGACTGATTCTTAAAGGGAGACATTGACATTAGGGAATAGCTGGCAGAACTTTTTAGGGGGTCATGGTCGTATTTCAGGGTCAGTTAAAGCAGGAGGAAATCACCTGAGGTGCACACGGGGCCTCCGGGGCAGTTTTGAAAGGTGGATGGCCTAGGGCTGTGGTCCCCAATCCTGGGGCCAAGTGTCTTCCATGAAACCGGTCCATAGTACCAAAAAGCTTGGGGACTGCTGGTTTAGGGGCTTTTGAAACTGAGACAGACGTGACCGTTGGTGTTTGTGAGAGAGTGTGTGTGCGTGTGCTCACGCGTGAACACAGCACAGGCGCGGGCTGAGGTCTCCGGAGGCCACCGAGACTGAGCTTGTCTCAGGATGGGGTCCCCGGGGAGCTGGCTGGAGGCTCTTGGAGGGGCTGGGGTGGGAACCTTTGACACAGGTGCCATGTTGGGGAGTCTCGGAGGGCTCCAGATTTGGGGGTGGTCAGGGCCTTCTGTGAGCTCTGCAGTGTGCCCCAGGGGTCTTCCAGGGCGACACTTTGTGCCTGTGTTGCTCACAGTCCACGAATTTTTCACTGGTCGACTCCACTCAGCGAACAGGACTCGGCCTGAACGTGCTTCTGGGTCCTCCCCTTCCCGCCCCACCCCTCTTCATTTCGGGCCTCTCCTCCTCCTCATCTGAGGGAGATGTCTGGCTTCCTTGAGATGGGGACCCTGCACGGCAGGAAGATTGCTCAGCAGAGCCCACCACCTTGTGGGCATGCAATAACTGGGAATGAATGAGTGAATGAATGAATGGAGGAGACATCTTGTGGGCACACGGTAACTGAGTGAGTGAATGAATGAATGAGGCACCTTGTGGGTGCATAGTAACCGAATGAGTGAATGGCAGTAACTGAATGAATGAATGAATGAATGCACGCACGTGGTGTCTGGAGGGTCACTGTGGGAGGCTCAGAGGGAGCTGGCAGTAGGAAAGCGGGGGGGGCCTCTTGGAGGATGTTGGGGGGCTCCTGCAGGGATGGGTTGTGGGGGTTGCCGTGTTGGATGGCTGCTGGAGGGGAGTCCTTGGCCACTATGGGGTAATAAGAGGGTCCCAAGTCATCCGCTCCGGTTCAAGGTTTGGAGGGGACGTGGGGGTGGGGTCACTGCTGTGTCAGGGTGGTCCTGGGGGACTCTCGGCCAGGATCGCTGGTGTGTGGGGGTGGGATCGATAAGTTTTTCCCCAGCGGTCAATCCATCCATGATGGGATTCAGAGCTATCACTGAGTCTCGTCAGGGGGTGGGAGGGTTTTATAAGGCCCTCGTGGTTGGCCCAGCCCTGGATTGGGATTTAACAGGTCCCAGGTGGGGCAGGAATCCCCTCTGAATAAGAATCTTTAGGTGGAGCAAGGTGGCTCATGCCTCTGATCCCGGCACTTTGAGAGGCTGAGGCAGGAGGATCACTTGAGGCCAGGAGTTCGAGGCCAGCCTGGGCAACATAGTGAGACCTCCCCACCCCATCTCTGCAAAAGATAGAAAAATTAGCCGGGCATGCTGGTATGCATCTGTTTTCCCAGCTACTGGGGAGGCTGAGGCAGGAGGATTGCTTGAGCCCAGGAGTTGGAGGCTGCAGTGAGCTACGATCGTGCCACTGCACTCCAGCCCCGGGCGACAGAGCAAGGCCTTGTCTCTAAAAAAGGAAAAAAATAATCTTTACAGGCTGGTGGGGGAGTGTGTGTGTGTGCCGAGGTGTGACTGAGGATGGAGGCTGCTGGGCTGGGGGCAGGTGGCAGGGTTTGGGGAAAGCCCTGGAGCAGACTCCAGTCCCTGACTCTGGATGTGGCAGCCCCATCCCTGCTCCAGTCCCCAGACCTGGCACTTGGCTCCATCCACCTTTCTGAGTGGGGATCCCAGGTCCCGGTGTGGGGTCAGGAGAAACAAGACCTGCAAAGCGGCTTTCTTCCCCACACCCCTGGGCCTCAGTTTCCCCAAGTGTGCAGGGAGGGAGCAGTCTTGGCAGCGTTGCTCTGAAGATGAACCCACTGCCAGATGTAAAAAGTCCCACCAGCAGCTCTTGTCGGGCAGAGCCAGTGTGAGCTGGATCAGAGCTGGGGCCGGGGGTGGGAGGGAGTCACTGCCACGCCCGGGAGGTCACGGGCATCTTGTGAAGCTCGGGAACTAGGGCAGAGCATGGGCTTTGGCCAGGCCTGCCTGGCTTCCAGCCTAGCTGTGCTGGGTGACCTCTCTGAGGTCTCCTGGGGCGCTGAGGAGGAGGAGGGACAAGGGCTGCCCTTGTCACCTGTCCATGGCGGTCTGTTCTGTCTGGGATGGGCTGGCGTCAGGAGCTCGCTGCCAGCAGCTGGGCCGAGTTGGGGTCTGTAGGGAGAGGGACGGTTCTTGTCTGCCCTGAACCGTGTCAGCTGGAGGATGCAGGGAGCCCCAGCTTGGGCCAGCCTTAGACCGCCCATCCATTATTGGGGGGCTGGTGAAGCCAGGGGGCCAGGGGGGGCAGTAGGGGCGGCCACTCAAGGACCTGCCCGGCCTCTCCCGGCGCACAGCAGGGCCGGTGGACCAGGATGGACCTCCGTCCTCACCACCCGTCTGGCACTGGGTCCCAGGCCCCACCCCTGCCCACGTCCCTCTTGCTACGAAGCCAGTGTCAGGGGCAGGGCTGCCGGGCAGAGCGGCCAAGCGGGTGTGGGCGGCAGCCAAGCAGCCAGGTGTGCGGGACGGGCCCGGGCTGAGCTGCCCGCGCGGAGGGGGCTCAGGAGTGGCAGGAGGAGGCGTCACCAGCCTGGGGCAGAGCCAGGGAGGGAAACAGCGCCTCTGCCAAGGGGGATTAGGCTACGGGGCCCTGGGCCCCTCAGGAGAATGGAGCCTTTGATGGGAGCTGGGCCCCAGGTGCCAGGGCCTGTGGGTGGCGCCACCAGGTCACGGACAGTCCTTCACCTGAGGGCCAGCGCGGGTGACAGGGACCTGGCAGGGATCTGCAGGCGCGGGCACCGGGCAAGCTGAAACTGTGTCTCCAAGCAAGGCAGGGACTGCTGGGGCGAGGGGGGACGTCAGGGGCTTCCTGGCTTTGGAGTAGCCCCCCCACACCCCCATTTCACATCCAGCTCTGCCACCCAGCCGCTGGGGCCCTGGGCACAGAGTGTGTGAGGACCAGGGAGAGAGCGCCCAGCGAGGGCTCAGCCGGCTCAGGGTCTGAGCAGCCTCTGTTCCCTCTCTCGCAGGCCTGGTGGTCTCTGCCTACAGCCTCTCGCTCTGGCCCACGGACACCATCCTCGAGGGAGTGGCCAAGGCCGGGCGGTACACGTTCACTGCAGGTGAGCCCGCGGGGCAGGCCGGCTGGGGGCTCTGCTGGCACCATCCCGGCCCTCGGGGCACGTTCCATGGCTCCCGGCCAGCGTCCACAGTCTAAGCCACCAGGGAGAGTCAGATGTTCCTTTTTCAGGAACATCTCCTGGGAGTGGTCCCAGGAGACCAGCTGCAGGGCCCGGGGTCGGGGCAGGATGCTTGGATGGGGCGTCCATCTCTCTCCAGACCGGAGGCTTCTGGCAGTGACCCCTGACTCCGCCTCTGCCCCACAGCCATCATCGGAGCCATGTTTGGCCTCACCTCCTGCGTCAGCGCCCAGGTCCGCGAGAAGCCCGACGACCCCCTGAACCACTTCATCGGAGGCTGTGCCGGAGGCCTGACCCTGGGAGCGCGCAGTGAGTGGGCGCCCCGGCCCCGCCTCCTCCCACTGGCCCTCCGCCCTCTCTGTTCCGTCCCGGCAAGGAGCCAAGCAGGGCCCAGGCGCACGGGACGCTGCCCTCGTTAGCACCAGGGCTCCCTTTGGCACTCAGCGTAGCCCACCAGGCCCTGCACGACCTGCCCCATCCCCTTCCCACCCTCCGCTCCTCCGTCCCGCCTGGTCACTCTGCTGCAGCCACACGGGCCTCCTCGCTGTGCCTCCAACACACCAGGCGCCATCCTGCCCCAGGGCCTTTGCACGGGCTGTTCCCTCTGCCTGGAGCTCTCTTCCCCCAGATGTCAGTATGGCCTCGCTGTCCCGACTGCTCTGTATGATCCAGTGCCTCTCCCCACCACTGCGGTCCCCATTTCTCTCTGTCACGCCTCATCAGGTCTCCGCCCACCTCCCCCCCTTGCCTGGGGGTACAGAGAGGAGGTGCTGGTCGTTGCACCGCTGTCCGTCCAGCGGCACGCAGGGGAGCTGCTCTCACAACCCCCACTTTACAGATGCGGGAACTGAGGCTCAGGGAGGGACTTGAGTGGCCCACCCGGGAGCAAGTGGCTTTCTCTGCAGCCAGCAGAGGGGGCAGTCCTGGAGGGAGCTGGGGCCACTTTGGCACAGGGGAGCCCATCTGGCTCAGGGGCCAGTTCCCCGTGGGTGCAGGCTCCGTGCTCACTGCTGCCTGCATCCCTGGTCCACTGAGACTCGTGCCCTCGGAGCCTGGGGCCAGCAGGAGGAGCCCTGCCTGTCGCCCACACTGGCCTGGCGTGTTGCGAGTCTCCATGGCAGATTGCAGCCAGGCAGAGAGGGCGGACGCCCGGGCGGAGGCCCCATCCCTCTGCCTCTGCGTCAAGACCTTGGGAGGCCCCGGCCCTGCCCGGTTCCCACCCAGAACTCGCTGCGGGTTGGAGGCGGTTTGAGGTCTGGGTTTGACACACAGCCTGGCTCTGGGTGGGACGGGGCCCGGCCCTGTCTGCAGTGGGTGTGAGACCCTGCGTGTCCTGGTGGATGGGACATGCCTCCTTCCTCCCTCGGCCCCAGGGCTCCAGGGCAGGAAAGCCAAACAAGCGAGGGCAGCTCTGTGCTCGCTGCTTCACAGAGCACGGGCAGGTGTGTGGCCAGGCCCTGGCACCCACCTTTCCCGAGCCCAGAGCCAGGGGCAGTACGGAGTCCCTCTCCCCTCGGGGGTGGTCAGTGTGTGGCCAGAGAGAGGAGCCCACAGCCTGGACTTCTGCTGCACAGGGACCAGGGCTCAGGCCTCTGTGCGTCAGTTTCCCCATTTCCAGAGTCTAGTGCCCGTCCTGCATTTGTTGGAGGATTGAGTAACTTACTCCCTGAAGTAAAGGGGACGTCCTCTTGGGGTTCTCAGTGCAGCTCCCAGGGTGGCCGCCAGCCGGGCCGTGGAGCCCCCCTCTCCTCCCTGACATCCTGTCCCCACTCTCGCAGCTCACAGCTACGGGATCGGCGCCACCGCCTGCGTGTACATGGGCACGGCGGCCGCCCTGGTCAAGATGGGCCAGCTGGAGGGCTGGGAGCTGTTCGCGAAACCCAAGGTGTGAGCCTGCCGTCTGCCAGGGCCTCGGCGGGTCCAGATGCATCTGGAAATAAACTGCGTGTATACGTGTGTGAGTGTCCCGGAGGGCTTGGTGGCAGGGACACGCCAGCCGACTGGGGAGGTGTGGTGGCTCAGGGTGGATCAGGGAGGGAATGAGGAAGGGAGATAAGATAAGGCCCCACACGCGCCTGCCTGCCGCCTGGCCAAGGGCACCAGCCTGGCCCTGCCGAGCCGGGAGTGTGGCCGGCTGGGGCCAGAGAGAGCCCAGGAGAGGCGCTTGGGCGGGATGCGCCCTGGTCACGGGGCAGCGCCAGTTCCCGGGGCAGGGCGGGCGCCTGCAAGTGGCTGCCAGTGATGGAAACTGCGCCCCGCCACCCACAGCCCCTCCCTCAGCTCCGGCCACGGTCCCTCTGCAGGTCACTGCCGTCCCCTCTCTGGGCCTGCCCCCAAAGCCAACAGCATGTGGAAAACACGCCCCGGCGGCGTCTCCAGGTTCCTGGGCATTGGAGCGGAGAGCCCTGGACACGCCGGCCCAGGAGCCTCGTCCCCATCCGGCGCGGTCCCAGGGCGGAGCGGGACGGGACCCGCTGTGATCCGTGCCTGGCGCCGGTCAGGCCCGCGGTTTAGGCGGCCCCGGAATGCCGGCGCTGCCCGGGGCTCTTTCCAGAGCTGGCTCTGTGCATCCTGGCAGCGAGAGCCTGGCGCGTGCCCACATGCCAGGGCGACAGGCCGGAAATCAGGGCAGCGCGGGCCCCACCCAAGGGAGCACAGCTGCAGCCCTCCTGCCCCTCACCTGTGTCTGCCCTGCCCTTCCCCCCTCCTCTCGAGCCCGCCCCGGCACCAGACCCCACTTTCAGCCTCGCTTTGCCTCTCGTCCACCCAGGGTGACACCCAGCTGGTGGTTGAGCGGCTGGACGTGACCGTGAGCAGAGCCTGGAGCGAGGCTGCGCTGCAGGCGGGCCCCACTTTGTCTTTCTCGCCCCTGTGCGGCGAGTCCGGGTCCTCCCTCAGCCCTCGCCCCCGCCCACCCACCACGCAGTGGGCCCAGGCACCGGCGCGGGGTCACGTCCAGGGCTGCCTGCCTGAGCCTGGGCTTGGGGCTCCCTGAGGAGGGACGGGGACCCCTGTCTCAGGCTGGGGGTGGGGCTGGAAGCCCACCGAAGCCCTGACACAGCTTTGGATGAAGGGAAGGCTCCGGGTTCGCACCTAGCACTTGGTCTCTCCCTGCGCCGTGTCCGCGGGCGACACCAGCACCAGAGCCTCCGCTTTCCCACCTGGCGTGGGAGTAACATCCCCGCGAGCCCCCGGACGGTCCATGAAGGAGGAGGATTCTACCCCCCGCAGCTGCCCTGTCTGCTCTGGGGCCCGCTGGCTCCTGCACCCGCCGGCTCTGTCCCCTCCGTGGCCGGCAGGGGGCACCGCCCGTCTGGCTCAGCCGGGCGTGGGCGGTTTTGTGGTGGCCACGGAGGAGTCCGATTCTGTCCCTCCTCCCACCGCAGGCCGCTGTCTGTCTCCTCACCCCCTTTCCTTCCGCTCCATCCTGTGCGAGACGCCAGGAGGTGACAGGTTCCAGAAGAGGGCAGCACAGCCCGTATCCCCAGCCTGGGACGGACTGAGGGCTGGAAGGGAAGGGACCCGTCCAGGGCCTGTACCACTGCGGCTTCCAGAACCAGGTCTGCCCAGGCCTCTGCCTCCTGCAAGCCCAACCCCCGGGCCAGATCTCACAGCCCCTTTCGCAGATGGGCACACCAAGGCCAGGGAGGGGAGGAGGGAAATTCAAAGCCAGCAAGCCCCCTCCCGCCTTCCAGCCTCAGTTTACCGGCTGCGTTCAAGAGAGCCCGCGGCTCAGACCGGGGGCTGTGCTCGCCACCCACCCAGCCCATCTGGGCCGGCCGCCAGTGTTGGAGCCTGCCAGGCCCCCCAGAGTGGGGCAGGAGGGGGCGGCTGCTCGCTGGGCTCCAGGGAGCCCCAAACTCGGGCCCCCTTGCCCATAAACATTTACTAGGCTGTGAGGGGCTGACGTCACTCCCGCCCCACACGCGGGCCCCCTCGGGCAGGGCGCAGCCCGGAACATCTACCTCTGCCCAGCGGCCCCCTGTGGGTCAGTGGAAGACCCTTCTGGAATTTGTCCGGAGCTTGACGTAGCCGCTCCCAGCCTCAAGCGGTCAGGGCTGGAACAGAGGGGGAGCAGGGCCTCCCTCGGGGGGGAAGGAGGGCTTCCTGGAGGAGGCAGCGACATGGAAGGGAGGGCTGTGCCTAAGGGGAAGGGCGCCAGGGCAGAGGACGCAGCGAGAAGCCCGAGTGTGGGGCAGGTGTCTGGGGGCCGTGGGGCACACGCTCCCCAAGAAACCCAGCCCTGGAGACACGTCCCCTCGGAGACAAGGCTGCAGGAAGGCAGGCCCTGTCCCTGCAGGGTCTCCACGCTCTTTGTGAGCCAAGACAGCGTTTTAAGCAAGACAAAAAGGAGGGAAGCAACCACTGAGCCCTTTCCACCCGCCAGGCTGGCCAGGTTGTCATTACCGACTCGCCTGCCTGAGCTGTGTTAGGTGCACTAGTCCTGTCCTGCAGGTGGGGAAACTGAGGCCCGGGGAGGCGACTTCCCAGGCCCTGGCACGGAGCAGACACTAAAGGAAGCGTTACTTCTCTCGCTATCGTTAGCTGATGTTTGGAAACAACATGCCCATTGTTCTTTGAAAGACTTTCCAAGGGGTCTCTTGATTGGAGCAAACACAGGCCGATGAGGAGGACCGTGTTCTCTAGAGCAACGTTGTGTCCCCACGAGCTCCTTTAAAAGGCCGTGTTGCATGTGGGCTGGGCTGCTTGTTACGTGTGCCGTGATCGGAGTGGGACACGGGAGGCTTCTGAGAAGACCCCGTGGGGCGGATATTCACCCCTGCTGGGGCCGAGGGGCTGCTCCTTCTGCCCTCCCACCCCTCGAGCCCCTCAGCCTAAAGAATCTATCCGGGACCTGCCCCTGGTCCCAGGCCCTAGCCTCACCTCCCCCCCACGGTCTGTCCTTCCCACAGCAGCCAGAGGGCACCTGTGAGCACCTGAGTCAGAACCCGTCCCTCCTCTGCCCACAGCCCTCCATGGCTCCCACCGCCCTCAGTGTCAAAGCCCAAGTCCTCCTTTGTCACCTCCCTGCTCTCTCCCCCTCCTCACTCTGCTCCAGCCACACAGGCGTCCTCACTGTGCCTCCAACACACCAGGCACGGTCCTGCCCCAGGGCCTTTGCACAGACTGTGCCCTGTGCCTGAACACTCTTCTCCAGATGTCCCCACAGCTCACCCCCTTCAGTTTTCAGTTCGGATGTCACCTGCTCATCCCGCCTGACTGACCGCACTCCACACTCCTCGTTTTGCCCATAGCACTTGGCGAGCTCCTAAATCCCGTATCATCAGCATGTGAATTGTTTATGTGTATCTGCTTGAGGGCTGGGATATATCCTGGCTGTTATATTCTCTGGTCCCAGCCCCGGCACCCAGCCTAGGATCTCAGCAAGGCTGGGTAACTATGTGTGGAATGAATGGATGGATAAACAAATGAATGAGTGGCTCTCCAGATCGGCCAAAGACGGAGCTTCAGAGGGGGGCCTGAGAACCGCTTGGGGTGGCCCTGCAGCCTGGCAGTCCAAGCCCCGATTCCTGCGGGGGGGGGTCCTTCTCGCTCTCTTCCTATTACGTGATGGTGGGGAAGGCGGAGGAGAGACACCGTCCGTCTCCCAGAACCTTGAAGTCAAGACTCGGGATTCATTTAACAAGCGCAGTCCCGCCGCTTAGTGACATTTCGGTCAACGACGGACTGTGTGTGATGGGGTCCCATCAGAGTATGATACCGTATTCTCACTGTCCCTTGTCTGTGTGTCGATGTGTTGCAGACACAGATACGCTGTCACCGTTGCCAGCAGCCCTCAGTACAGGGACACGCCGTGCAGGTGTGTGGCCCTGAGCACTAGGTGTAGCGCACAGTCTGGGCGCGTGGTCGGTGGGTGTGAGCGCACGCTGTGATGTTCGCGCCACGACAAAATTGCCTAGCGACACGTCTCTCGGAACACGTCCCGTAGTTAAGCGATGAGCGGCTGTGTTCAGTGCGTGCTGCGCCAGGTGTCTACTCAGCGGGAGTCACACGCGCAAACGAGACCAACGAGACCCCGCCTTCCCGGAGCTCAGAGTCTGGACAAGGTGGGGGGGGCGGGGGGGGGAGGAAATAGTAAAAATGAGCAAACGAGTAGCAGACAAGAGCCCAGCCGCCATCCCCAGGGCACCCGCCTGGTTTCTCACTTCTCCCTCCAGAACCCTGCTTGGGAGATGGAGCCAGGGTGGCCTGAGAGACAGGGAGGGCCCCTGGAGCGGGGGTTAGGAGCAGCCAGCCTTCCAGGCAGAGGCACAGCTCGTGCAAAGGCCCTGAGGGTGGAGCGAGCTGGCTGCACCCCCATAATGGCCAGAGTGCCAGTGTGGTGGGTTGGGGTGACCATGAATTAGGGGAGCCCAGAATGCCTCGGGGCACCGTGTCATTGTGCCCACAGGGTCCCCGGCAGAGCGGAGGGAGGAAGAGGAAGCGGGGAGTACACTGGGGGTGAGGTCTTAGGGAAGAGGACCCCAGGCTCTGGCTGTGTTCCAGTGGAGGCCAGATTCATCATCGCTCGAGGGTCTGCAAGTGGGGGGCAGAGATTTGTGCCCCCTCACCCCACCTGGCTCAGAACCCAGTGGAGCCCCCAGTTCCCCGGTCCCAGATTCTCCCAGGCATCCCCTGCCTCCGCAAGGGCCACGCAGCCGGAGAGTGCCTTCGCCCATGGGGAAACTGAGGCAGAGAGCAGCCCATGGGCTCCTGCAGTCTCCCTCCCTCCTCTGGCTTTGGTCCTTCTCGGAGCTTGGACACCGAGAGAGGCCTGGCTTGGCCTCCAGCCCCGACATTGGCGTGCACAGGTCCCTTCTCTAAGCCAGTGGAGCCCCCGGGGTTCCCGCAACGCTGGGTGGTCGGCCTGGCCTCATCCCTGGCCCCAGCCCAGCCCGCGTCTCGCCTCCGGTGGGGCCCTCTGGGCTCCGAACAGTTGCTGACCCAGAGCAGAGAAGGTGTGAGCCCGGTCGAGGGCACAGCTCTGGGGGCCGAGGGAGGGCATCCGGCCCAAACCGAGGGGCCACAGGCAGAGTGATGGCCTGGCCCCAAATCTACAGCCCGCCCCCTTTAAAAAACCCATTTTGTGCACTTCTGTTGACAGCAGGCTTTCTAAAATATATTGTACAGCTTATTTACTTTCAATAGGTAGAACAGACTCGGGCCACAGAATCCAAAAGATTCTGAAGGGTGTTCAGAATAAATGCCAGCAACCCCCACCGTCCCCAGGCGCCCCGGCCCTGTTTCTCCTTTCTCCTTCCAGCCGTGTCTATACCGAAAGGAGCGTGTCTGTGTACATTCTTTTCCCCCAGAAACGACAATCTTTGCTCTGTTGCAGCCCTCAGTCTGGTTACCTGTTAATGACACATCTTGGATTTCTTCCCATTTAGTGAAGAACTTCCTTTTCTTTTTTGTTCATTTTTTTGTAGAGAAGGGGTCTCACTACATTGCCCAGACTGGTCTCAAACTCCTGCCCTCAAGGAATCTTCCCGCCTCTGCTTTTTGTGGTTTTGTTTGTTTGTTTGAGACAGAGTCTCACTCTCTTGCCTGGGCTGGAGGGCCATGGCGTCAGCCTAGCTCACAGCAACCTCAAACTCTTGGGCTCAAGTAATCCTCCTCCCTGAGCCTCCCAGGTAGCTGGGACTATGGGCACACGCCACCGTGCCTGGCTAATTTTTTCTATTTTTAGTTGTTTGGCTAATTTCTTTCTATTTATAGTAGAGACGGGGGTCTCGCTCTTGCTCAGGCTGGTCTCAAACTCCTGAGCTTAAGGAATCCTCCCACCTCGGCCTCCCAGAGTGCTGGGATTACAGGCGTGAGCCACCGCGCCCGGCCCATCCTCCTCTTTTTGTTAATGGCAGCATAATTGTCCCTGAGGTTGGACATTGTCCCTGTGGACACGTTTCCTCCTTCCCAGGCTTTTGCTCCTATACATCAGTGAAGAACTTGTAACAAGTGACATTTTGCACATGGAAGAACGTGCCCACATTCTTTTCTTACAAAATGTTTTCAGTTAGTAAACTCTGTATTTCAGAGCACTTTCAGGTTTACAGAGAAATCAAGCAGGAAGTTCCCATATACCCCCCTGACCCCACCCTCCACGCACTTTCCTCTCTGACACCCTCTTGCACTTAGGTGGGGCATTGGGTACAACCGATGACTCAATACTGATGCACGTTGTTAACTGAAGCTCACAATAGGAGTCACTCTTGGTGTTGTACATTCTCTGGGTTGGGACAATGTGCAATGACGTGTCTCCACCATTACAGGGTCACACAGCGCAGGTCCACTGCCCTCAACATCCCCTGTGCCCACCTGTTCCGCCCTGCCCCCAGCCCCTGGCAGCCACTGATCTTTTACCGTCGCCATAGTTTTGTGTTTCCTGGAACATCCTATAATTGGCATCGTACAGTGTGTGGCATTTTCAGACTGGCTTCTTCCACTCAGTAGCATGCATTTGAGGTTCCTCCTTGTGTTCCCATACCTTGACAGCTCATTTCTCTTAAGCGCTGAATAATGTCCCGTTGTCTGGATGTACCACTGTTTATTTGCTCACTCGCATACCAAAGGACATCTCGGTGGCTTCCAAGTCTTGGCAGTTATGCCTTAAAGCTGCTATAAACATCCGTGTGCAGG
>CAUYSK010054378.1:0-44661 GCA_963575035.1 Avahi laniger
CATTGTACAGAATGGTGACTATAGTTAATAACAAGGTATACTTGCAAATGGCTAAGACAGTAAATTTTCAGTGTTCTCACCACAAAAAAATGGTAAGTGTGTGCGGTAATGGATATGTTAATTAGCTTGATTTAGGTATCCCACAATGTGTATGTATGACAAAACACCATATTATACACTATAAATTTATACAATTTTTATTTGTCAATTAAAAAATCAAAAATTGCTGATAATTTATAATAAAACTAAAATTTTGAATTGTTCTGAAATATAATTTGTGTATATTCTGTTTAGCAGATTGCCCTGGTCCCTGGATGCTAAGTGCCAAGATTAGATGACTAGGATTAACATACGTGTCTATAGGCATAGTTCCGGATACAAACATATTCAGCAAAGGTTTAAACCTAGAAGATCAACATTAGAACAGTCTTATAAGAATAATAACATCCATAAGTAATTGTTACGGACTGAATTGTGCCCCACTCCAAACTCATAACCCCTAATGTGATTGTATTTGGCTCTTTCAAGAGGTAATTAAGGTTAAATGAGGTCGTAAGGGTGGAACCCTAAGCCAAAACTACTGATGCTCTTGTAAGGAGAGGAAGAGACCCTGAGGATGTGCTCACACAGGGCAGAGGCCATGTGAGGACCCAGGAAGAGGATGGGCATCTGTAAGCCAGGGAGAGAGGCCTCAGGAGAAACCAACCCTGCTGGCACCTTGATCTTGGACTTCTAGCTTCCAGAAATGTGAGAATATAAATTTCTGTTCTTTAAATCACCCAGTCTGTGTATTTTGTTTATGACAGCCCTAGAAAACTAATACAGTAGGTCGACCTGAGTGGAGGGACGACCTTGGAACTGGGAGTCCTTCGTTCTGGTACAGACTCAGGGAATGGCTCTTTTGTGACCTTGACAAGCCTCACCTGCTTATCTGTAAAATAAAATCTTAGCTAAGAGAAAGAGCTCTGATATTTGTTCTTGCTCTCATAGTTTTTTGTCCTGTAATAACGACAATGATAATAATAAGAGGTAACATTTATTTGAGGCTCTCTATGGGCCTGGCATTTTTCTATCAGTGTTTTGTGACTCAAGGATGCTGAAACCGTTGCTTGTTCCAGCTCTCTCAAGCGACCACGGGCAACACTGCAGTGCTATTCCTCATGGTATTCCAAGCATATGGAAGAGAATAGAATGCTATTGGACTGATTCTGACTTACCAACTCCAACTCTGCAAGATTTGTTTACATTGCATTAGAATCTCTGCAAGTTCACGAAGAGATTTTGTGTACATGATTTTATTTGTTCCTTTCAACAAACAGACAGTGTCACAATCATCTGCCTCTCAAAGCACACCAAAAGACAAGTCCGAATATTGATATTTCATGATTTTAAATTTCCTAAGCTCTTACATATATACACATACATATTCCCTCACATTATGTAATATAATTTTATATAATATATTTTGAAAAAATAATCTGAGCCTAATGATGATAGCTAATATTTTGTGTACTAGAAAATTTAATAAACAATTTACATGCATTATCAGTTCTTTAAATCTTCCCAACAATACCATGAGGTAGGAGAATCATTAACTTCAATATTTCACAGAAAGAGAAACCAGTGCTGAGCTGGGACAATTCAAGGGAAATTTAGCATCAAAACGGAGAACAAGGACCTGAACTCAGAGACTCTACATGCTTCTAAGGCATGTAGGCTTAGCACATCATGCAATTCTGCTTCTCTGGAAAGCTTCTACTTTCTATACTGGACCACTTTAGGTTAATGTGTCAATATAAGCCATCAACAACAATAAAACTCTCTAACTTCCTTTCCAAAACTCACCTCTTCTGAAAGAATGTTTATGCCAGTTTTTCCAAGCTGTGACAGTTATCATTTAAGAATCTAAAGTAAGTTCACATATAGTTCTGTCTTTATCCTCTACATACAAAGCCAAGCCTCACACCTCTGGTTTCCAACAGAACCTCAGGCTGACAGTTGCCTTTAGCACTTCATCTCCATCCAGACAGTGCAGGCCCCGCTGGAATTTCCAGCAAGACCAGGTCCAGAACTTTCCATGGAAAAGAGAAATTATCCTTCTTTACCCAGCTTTCTCAACAGGCAGGGTAAAGAAGTTTGGGGCAAAACTAGCATCCAACCTTTACCCGTGGAGTAAGAGCTGCCTGCTCTGGTCATGTCTTCACCAGAATATAGTGCCCCCAATATACATTGTGCCCCATGAAGGCAAACTACAATGAGAGAAAAAAAGAAAAGAAAAAGGAAAAACATATATAATGCACTTCATGTTAGCACACAAGCTGTTGGAAGACATTATGTCTCTTTGTGGCCTAGTTGAGAATGACAGGTAGCTTGAGTAAAGGTCAAAGTCCGACCAAGCAGAATCTACACAGGAATGTTTTAAATCTGCATAGGAAAAATTTCTAATGTAACTGAAAAATAATATTCCCTTAGCACCATTGCCCTAGATTTCTTTTTAAATGAAAGCAATACTTGCCTATTTTAAAAATCAAATAGTATTACAAGGCTAAGAAGACATATAACAATATCTCACCATATCCCATTCCACTTCCAATTTGTATTCTACTGAGGAAATCATACATAGCATCTAGATATCTTTTCCAAATACCATGTTTATAATATTTCTTTTATTTTTCAGTTTTAGACATTATGCAAGATTTCCCGTTGCTAACTCATCACCACCACTATCACGCCCATTTGAGACCAGAAACTATTTTTCCCAGAGCCCCTTTTCCTATGTGGTCCAGGTTAGAACTTGCCATCGCATGGCATTTGGAAGGCATAAATGTACCAGAATCTATTATTCGGGGGAGGCAGGAGTGGTCATTTGTGTGTGCAATTGTGAGCTTCACAGAGGCTTTCTGACATGCTTGTAGAAGGCACCCACTGCTTCAGAAGAGATTCTTACCATCACTTTCATCACCTTCCTGCAGCTGCTGCCTGACTTTTGGTAGCAGCTTTATCAATGCTTGCTCACTGCAACCCAACTCAGCTCTTCCAAGAGTACTGCAATCTCCTAATTCTACGTAAACATTTTATGTCCTGAATTCAGAGCTTGATTTGTTTTTCTGATCAAACTCTGACTGGTATAGTTGTTGATACCAGAATCATCCAGGGAAATAGAATTTTAAGGGTAAGAATCTAGATTTTGTTCTTGATACTACTAGATTTAATGATCTCTGTCCAGTGGCAAATGGGAAATCCTATGATCTGCAGAGGTGAAACAGTTAGTTAAATTACCACCTCTAGTCACCTGGAATAAAATGCCTACACAAAGATACATCTTTGAAAAATCAAATAGCTAACTCAACAGAATACTAAAATGGAAATAAAAAGTATATAGACTGTAAGGTGGATTGATTGCTTCTGAGTGAGCCAGTGAATGTGGGGTAAGAAAAGAATGAGATCAGAACTGAAAATTTCCAGGTCAATGTTCAGATAAAAAAAAAAAGAACTTCTCTGTGACTACCATGAATGAATCCTTTATCTTCTGTAGTGACAGGGTCAACATTACTGAAAATTGAAATGTGATCCTACAGGTGGACAAACTGAATTCAGAATCTTGCAGAGCCTCTTATGTTGAGGTTAGGGCTTTGATTAGAGAGAAATAAGATTCTGAAAAGTTGCATGGCTTATACAGGCAGATGCTGATGAAAATAAAAACTGTGAACACCCAAAGCCACCATGCCATCCTTGATGGCAGAAGCAGCCCTTTCTTTCTTGTCTGAGAACAGCAGCCTCCCCTTGTCTTAAGAACTTGTATTACACTCTCCTGAGATAACTGACTTGCAGGGGGAATAATGATTCTCCTCAAGACCCACCCTTACTGCTTCTCATAGCTTCTAGGCTTATAAGCAGACTCAAATCCCAGTAAGTCCCAGAGGGACAGGAACAATGTATGAAACAGCCGTAGGTCCCATACAAATGGGAAGAATTTTAAAATTTTACCAATTAATAGTGGCATAAGCCTGGAACAGTGTACATGGGAATGGATTCTAAAGACGATAAAATCATGGGAAAAAATGAGAACATTGGATTGGATTGAATTTATTGCTATGGTATATAATCCAGATACTCTAGATTCAATGGCATAGCTTGAGTGGCAGGGGGAGGGTCTCTAATTCTTTTCTTGAAGACAAAAGTGACATATACTAAATAAAGTTGTAATGCACAAAATCCCTTGGTATAGCCAGTCTAGAGGAAAGTATCTAATCCTTTAGGATGGATCTAAAGGCTTAGGGAAATAAAATATTGGAGTACTATTATCGTATACCAACTTAGTCATACTTTAACCCTGCATGCTAGGAGATTCCAAGATACTGCCCTTTACTAGAGCTTTAAGAAACACATTTGTTAGAGGAGCACCAGAATCCAAGAAAATTCTTCTTGTGGATAGCATCTTTAAGCTAGAAATAAGAATGGGAGATGCTGCTATAAAAACGGGGTTCTTGAATCTCATGAGGTTGATGGAACTCCAGAATGGCAGAGCACAAGTGGTGTGACTTAACACAGAGAGACAGGGTGAACATGGTTACCCTAACAGGTAGCAGGACTAAAGCAGTAGTCAGAATAGTTTGTCTCACAAGATTATTGGTGGTATCCCTAGGACTGAAATATATATGGGAAGTCTAAGCTTTGCTTGACTTCTACAAGTGAGTTACTGTAAGTTTCATGAACAGAAATCTGATGTGAATCACTGCAAGAGAATCAAGATTCCTCCGCTAATTTTCAGACTTTGTGCAGTTCATAGCCTCAGAGCCCATTGAATAGAAGCCTGGCTTCCCTTGAAGAAACCTGATAACAGAGCTAAAAATTTACACTGTATATTTTCTTCTTAGCTTTCCCCAATGGGACCTTACTTGGGTATCACTTAGCATGACAGTAAATTAAAAAAAGGAAAATATTCAAACTTTGGCAGATTACTAAACACTTCTTTTAAGTGATACTAATTTCTAGAGACTCAAACATGATTAAGGTCCACCAGTCAGAGCAGGGGCTTATGAAAGCCAGGTGATTAATGGAGTTTCCCTTTTATCCAGCTAACAATGGGTCTCTTGGGTTCTTAATCCACTGTGTGGTTATTTTTATAATTTTGGAAAGCATAGTTGGAAGAGACATACCCAGCAACTGGCAGAATCCCCATGTCGTGTTTCTCACCCATAAAGTGAGGGCTATTGTAGGAGGAAAAGCCAAAGGGAAGCCTCTAAAATTGCCTCTGCCTGCCAAAATTGTAAATCAAAATCAATACTGCCTTCCTGTTAGGATTTCAGAGATACTGACCACATCCCCATTCAATTACCCTATTAGCCTGTGCAGAAGAGAGATGGCTCTTGAGGAATGACAATTGTAAATTTAAGCAGGTGGCAACTTCAATTGCAGATAATTCTCTGGATGTGGTTTCTTTACTGGAGATAATCCTGTCTCTATCACCAAGTATGTAGCTGTTAGTCTAATGAGTGCTTTTTTTTCCTCTGTGTCTATCAATATATACTATTATACAAAGACAGCAATACCCCTTCATTGTCCTGCTTCAGGGATATGTCAAATCTGTAGTCCCATGCCATAATCTGGTCCAGAGACACCTTTGTCATCCTGCATTCCACAAGATATCATGCTAGTCCATCACACTGACGATAGCACAAAATGTGGTGTATATATACCATAGAGACCTATTCAGCCACAAAAAGAAGTGAATTAATATCTTCTGTAGCAATTTGGATGGAACTGGAGACCATTATCCTAAGTAAAGTATCTCAGGAATGGAAAAACAAACACCATATGTACTCTCTAATAATTTGGAACTAATCGATGGACACACATGGGCACAGAGAGAAGTAAAAGTCACTGGAAATCAAGAAGGGGGGAGCGGGGAGGAAGGGAGGGGGAGGAGCCTACCTAACGGGTACAATGAACACTGTTTGGGTGATGAGGACGGGCACACTGATAACCATGAATTAAGTACTATAAAAGTGATCCATGTAACAAAATCATTTGTACTCAACTTGATATTTTGAAATTAAAAAAAAATTCCAGCAATCTGCCACCTCAGTGAAATTTCCGGAGCTTGAGAGTTCTGAAGCAAGTTGAGGAATATCCTCCAAAATCAAGGGCAGATTGCTGCATCTAGTATCTTCTATCACTAAAAAAGAGACAAAATAGATAGAAAGCCTGCTTAAATCCTGGAGGCAACACATACTGATATAGGTTGAGTATGAACCAAATAATTTGCCGAGTTCTCTGTTAGGCTTCCAGTTTAGAATGTTTGAGTGGGGCCCAGAATAAGATAAGTCTCTGTGACACGTCCAGACTACTGTGCAAACTGCTCAGCCACTTGTACCATACGACCCAGAAGATGTAACAGGACTTCTAGTGCACACAGCAGATAGGAACGCTGTCCCATTCTCTTTGACAGATTGGGTAAATGCCTTTTGATTCCTTCATTCTGCTTTTCGTGAACTTTTCAGAGGGGGAAAAAAAAGACGTATGTTTAATCTGTCCTGTCTAAGCATAACACCCTATCATTTTACAAGAAAATTGATCTTATGAGAATATAGAACTGAGATAAATACCAAAATACACTTACTTATATTTATTTCTACAATTCTTATAACCATCTATAATCCAATTCAGTGTCAATCAATGGATTAACCAGTGCTGGTTCAGTGACCTACGCTGTGCATATGACAAGTACGATACTTATACCTTTTCTAAGTGGAACTCTACTGATTTAACCCTAATTTTGGAGACCCTGACAACTAGAGGTTTGGCCTCAGAAGACCTAACTACAAGGTCTGCTATTTCTTTATTACAGGACCCTGGACAAAATCATTTGAACTCTCTGTGAACCTCAGTTTTCTCTTGTTTAAAGAGTAGGTGATAGTACTTAGCTTTTACTAAGCTGATGTGAGAATTAATATAAGATAATGCATATGAAACTTTATATACACACTAGTCTCTCAACAAGTAGAATTTATGGGTCCTTGGAATAAATAGGAAATGGCCAAAATCATCTGGAGATACAGAGAAGTTCTTTTTGTTGGCTAACTATGCCTTCTGGGAACCACCTAATAAAGAGTGAAGATGTGCAAAGCACTTTGCAAAGACCGTTCGTCCTCTGGATGCAAACATCGGCAGCAACGAGAGATCCACCAGTAATCCCCAGGTGATGCACAATGTGAAACTGAACAAAGGACTCAACCCTTCTTGGCTTATAATTAACCTTACAGCGAACCTGGTGTATCAGGAAAATAGAGAAGCACTTTGAAACTAGAAAGAATTGTTGAGTAGGCTGTCAGTAACTGAAAATTTTAATATTCTAAAATGAAGTATTAAATATCTACCCAAAAATGCTCTCAGTTCTGAAAATCACTACCAGAAGTTGTGGAAAAGAAAATTATCACAGAAGAAGTTGTGAAAAAGGCTTGCAAATATATTTTTAACACATTTAAATATTTTTTTAAGTTTGAAAAATGAAACAGGACTGGTCCATTAAAATCTGTTGTTAGAAAAAAACAGCTGCTGACAATTTGATAAATTATTCATCCAAACATTTCAATAATCTAAAACAACTTCTCCCACATATGTTGACAGGGGAAGAACTATCTACCAAAAATGATGAAACAGAATAATTTTAGGAAACTTCTAAAACGATTAGAAAATCCATTTGTCTTCTAAAGTCCTCTTTGCTCTTAATTTTAAACTAAAATCATTGGACATTTCTGACAAGGATTTCATGTAACTTTTAAAAATATGTTTTATAGGCAAAAATACTGACAGCATGTAAGAATTAAACATATATTACAACAGTTTTTGTAACAGAAATCAAAAATTTGGAAGACACAGCAAAATGCGATTATGATATGGCCTTAAGTAAGGTTTTGGCAAAAAGATAAAGCCGAGACTTGATGGACACAGAGATGCACAGCTCAGATACACCAACAGGAAAGGACACCCTGTCAGCGCCTTCAGAACACCTGGGCCCAGGCCACAACTTTCGTATGTCAGCCCATATCCAGTGACTGGCAAAGGGAAGAGAGGTATAAAGGCCATTTCAACCCAACATTTCAACAACTCAGACTGACTCTTTTGGCTTCAAAGCTCTCTGCAGGGTTGGCTGAGGTTATCATGGGGTGTATAACACAACTCAACATTCCCTGGACCCAATTCTATTTCTCCCCTTCCCTTTCAAGTGCACTCAAACATGCACCCTGGGTACCAAACTTCATCTCATAATCTGCTTCGCAAGCAAATAATTCGCAACAAGGAGCAAATGGCAGAAGTTAAATATCAATTTTTTCATCATTTGCTCATTCATTAATTAATTCATCAAGCACTAATTGAGTGCCAATTATAAAGCAAATTAAATTGTGATAGTTTTCAGGAAAGAAACAGAGTTCCTCTTGAACTCAGGAAATGGTGCCCATTCTTATTTATATTCCAAGACAACATTGGGGCATTTGTGTAAGGAGAAGGTGCACCAGCCTCCATTTCATTTGAACAATGCATCCTAGAAGCCACAATGCATGGTATAAAAAGTCTCCCTTACTCATCAGTGAAAGGACATTTTAATATCAATAGAATTTCCAGTAAGTTTTGAGCTGGTAAAGACAGCAACCAGTGGTTAAATGAAGTATCACTGTATAGAAAAAACATTTCTGGCTCTGCCCAAGAAGGGACTGATTTTGGCACCTGAAGTTTTTATTAAGTCTTTTTATGGTCAGCATATATGGGCATAGTTTTGCTTTTTTGTGTGTTTTTTAATTGAATGCTGCTCTTCTTTCTTGGAAAGTGATAGGGCAATCAAGCAACCTTTTGACATTTATTCAAGGATACCTAGCATGCAGAAATTCACTGCCAAATCAGTGTGCCAAAAAAGAGCTCACAGCATAGTGGAAGGTTCTAAAACTACATTCCAAGCATTCATTAAGGAGTAAGGTTAAGAAAGTATGATGGTGCAAGTCAGAAAGACCTCAACTAACATAAGGGAGCAAGGATGGAAATCCTGACTCCTATAGCATTATGTTGAGGAAAATGGGCTGGTGGGAGTTCTAGGGTACTAACCCAAGCTAGAAGAAAGGACTGGGTATTTTCTGGGAGGGCTAGTTTCAGTGTAGCATGCTGTTCATGCTGAAAGCTTCCCTAGACCCAGGCAGCCAGGCCTGCTGCCCATCTGCTAGAATCTGAGGTTGGACACTCAAGGTGAAGGTCAGTGTATATGGAGCTCAATGAATGGAGCCTGGTAGTGAGAGAATGAAATCATTCTCCTCTGAGAAGCCACACAGCCTGGGAGGAAATCTAGACAAGTGAGGCAAAATTGCCAGGATCCCAGACCAGATTAGCCCCATCTGATGAAGAGGGAAGAAGCAATTTCCAATAGCTAAGCCAAAGCAAGAACATGGCAGGAGTGGATGGACCACACCCAGGCTACTCTTCATTTGGGCGTGGAAGTCGGAATGGACGCTCATGTAACAAAACACCATACTTCTCCTTGGAACACAACCTAATGTGGAGGAGGAAGCCCAAGTGGGAAATGTTGAACTGGGTAAATATAGAATTCAATCATAGCCAAAAAGTGGAAACAATCCAAATGTCCACCAACTGTTGAGTGGACAAATGGCATGTAGTATATTTAAACAATGGAATACTATTTAGTAAAAAAATCAACAACTATTGATTCATGCTACAACATGGATGAACCTCAAAAACATTGTTAAGTAAAAGAACCCTGGCACAAAAGACCACCGTAGTGCATGATCCATTTAAAAGAAATGTCTAGAAAAAGTAAATCTATAGAGACAGAAAGTAAATTAGTAGTTGCCCAGGGCTGGGAGTGGGGACTGGGATTGACTGCAAATGGGATGTAAAGTCTTTAGGGGATGATGGAAATGTTCTACAATTGTAGCAGTGGTTGAACAACTCTAAATTTACTGAAATTCATTGAATTGTACACTTTAAAATGGGTAAATTTTATGGTATATAAATTATACATTAATAAAGCTATTAAAAAATAAGAATTTGACATGATTTTTTTCTTTAATACTGTGCAATAGGTAAGGTAAGTTACAAATGATTTCTCAGTTCCTTCATCCTAATCCTCAAAATCATCAGAGGAAATACTTATTTCTTCCAGAGAATGATCTGACATAGTCATGGCTGTGGATATCTGACAAGAAAAATAGCAAGAATTACACACTAAATATGAAAAGTCTTTTTACCTCAAAATTGAGCATGTAATTTACAGGCAGCTAATTCTCAATTAGCAGAAAAGACAGGCTTAACATGGTCCTAAACATAAGAACGGTCATGCTGTCTTCCCAGATTAGTTCTTGAACAGAGACTATTATTGGTTCATTAATCTTAGCTGCCATTTCTGTTAGCATCTCATTTAAGACCTATCAGTTCAAAGAATTTGTCCTCCCTGTGAGAAGGTTTTAAAAGAGAAAATTAAACCTGAAATATTAGTTCATCACACCAGTAATTATTCAGGACTGCCTCTGTGCCCGTAATTTTAAATCCAATGATAGTTCAACCAAGAGAGAGCATCCTATATATCTAATTATCAGACATTTTGTTACCAGATTTATATAACTTAGGGACTTAAATAACTTAAGGAGCACAAGGACACATTTTATCACATAGAAAAAAAATGTTGACACTACCTAGAATGCTGTTTTGTCTGATACATTTTCTCTCTCTCTCTCCCCCCATTTCTCTCTCATAAATAGTATTTGACTTATTAGCATTGCTAATTAATTTGCTCAAAAATATTTATTCAACTTATACTACACGTGAGGTTCTGTCATTTTATACTAAAGACTTAACATGATATCATCTCTGATTTAAGAAGTGTTCAATTTAATGATTTCGTTCTTAACGCAAATTTTCCTATAAGAATGCATATATGATAGATGAATTTAAAATGCATTTTCATTGGAAAGTCAAATGATTTTTCATATTAAAAGATTTGGGCAAAAATTTTAAATTATATATATCCATGGAGAAAGTATTTAGACTTTATTTTATGTAGATCTCATCATTAATAATATCTATTTCACAGCTCTCATTTCACACAAAGCATTATTATTTACCTGTACTTTTAAGGTGAAGAAACAGAGGCCCTAAGAGTTGGAGTCTAAATCACTGCCCTCATCTGTTGACTCTCTTGCTCTCTTCACTATCACATACATTCTTCTCTGCCATCCTCACTCTGTTGATTACATGGAAAATTTCAGCAGTCTTTTAGGCCATCAGGAAAGAATGTTGATAGATTCCTCTACCACATCTGCATGATTTTCAGCATCTGTCCTCATGAACTCACCATCCTTCTTGTCATTAGTGATGGACTATCCGCGCTCTGACACAGAGTA
Source organism: Avahi laniger (assembly GCA_963575035.1). Lineage (NCBI taxonomy): Eukaryota > Metazoa > Chordata > Mammalia > Primates > Indriidae > Avahi > Avahi laniger. The sequence continues at coordinate 11,406 of CAUYSK010054378.1, forward strand.
AACTCTCACATGTGTGCACTTTATTCCATCTCCTCTTGCTATCCCAAGGGCACTGTTTCAGGAATTGTTCCGTCACTTTCCTGTATTATCCACATTTCCCTCTCTGCTAGATCATTCCTATTAATATACAAACCTGTTACCCTTTCTCCCATCATTAAAAAAGAAATCTTTCATCCCGATTTCTCCTTCTAACTATTGCCCCATTTCTCTGCTCCCTACTACAGCAAAACTACCAGAAATGTAGTGTACACTGAAGTCTTTAATTTAACACTGACCCCAAAAAAGCTTTTGTTCCCACCACTCCACTAAAATCCCTTTGGTCAAGGTCACCAATGACTTTATATTGTTAAATTTACCAATTAACTCTTGGTTCATATCCCACTTGATCTTTTACATTCTGCACAGCTGATAAACAGTTCTTCTTTGAAGCACTTTGGAGTTGTCCCTCCGTCTTCTATTTGCCTGCACCCCATATTCAAACTATAAGCAGATACCGTTGGCTCTACTTTCAAAATATATGCAAAATTTCATCATTTATAACACTTTCATCATCGTCCTGGACAGAGTCACTGCCAACTCCTGTCTGGTTTGTAGTGGTACATCCTAACTAGTCTTCCTACTTCTACCCTTAGAGTTATTCTCATCAAAACACCCAGAATAATCACTTTAAATCATTAAGTCAGATGGTGTCATTCCTCTGCTTACAACCATACAGTGGCTTCCCATTTTAGCTAGCATAAAAGCTGCCCCACCAGTGGTCTCCTTGGTATGACCTGAACCTGCCAGGCACACTCCTACCTTACAGTCATTACTTTGGGAACAGAATGTTCTTCCCTGAGGTATCTGCCTGGATAAGTCCCTCACTTCTTTCAAGCCTTTGTTAAATATCACTGTTATGGACTGAATTATGATCCCTCTAAATTCATATGCTGAAGTCCTAATCCCCAGCATCACGGAAGGTGATTGTATTTGGAAACATGAACGTTTAAAGAGATAATTAAGTTAAAATGAAGTCATTGCGGGGGTGGGGGATCCTAATCCAATATGACTGATATCTTTATTAAAAGGGGAAATTTTGAGATAGCCATGCATAAAGGGAGGAGGCCACACAAATGTGAAGATGGCCAAGGAGAGAAACCTGGATTCTTCCCTCACAGCCCTGAGAAAGAACCACACCAGCTAACACTTTGATTTAGGACCTCCAGCCTTCAGAACCGTGAGACAATACGTTTCTGTCATTTAAGCACCCAGTTTGTGGTACTATATTGCACTGGCTTTAGCAAGGGTGTATGGACATTAGGCACCGGATCGAGTCCATAATCTATCTAGTCCTTGGGAGCAGGGAACACACAAAGGAAAGATTGTGTGAAGACACAGGGAGAAGATGGACATCTACAAAAAAATCTGAGAGGCCTCAGAAGAAACCAAGCTTGCTGACAGTTTGATCTTGGACATCTCAGCTCCAGAACTGTGAGAAGATAAACTTTCATTTTTTAAGCCATTGAGACTGTGGTATTTGTAATGGCAGCCCTAGCAAACTATCATAATACGATTGCCTTCTCAATGAGGACAACCCTGACCACTGTAATTAAAATCGCCATCACCCACACCTTGGAACACCCATCTACCTTGCCTATTTTTGTTTCTCTTTTTAGATCCACTATCTTCAAACTTACCATATATTTGTTTTACTCAAGGAATAGTAGATTGTGGTATAAATAAAGCCAAAACTATTTAAGAGCCAAAGATAATAGAATTTTGTTTGTCATACATGAAACAGTTTAGAGCTGTGTTTCTGGTCAGAGGGCAGCTTTCCTCCACATGGTGATTCAGTGAATGACCCCTTTTATCCTGTGGCTCCATCTTCCCCGAGGACCTTGTGACTCATCCAGTCAAAAGAGAGGGTCTTACCACCCTTGGCCAGGAAGTGGCATCCACTACTGAAGTCACATGGGCAAGAACTTAGTCACAGAGCACCCCTAACTGCAAGAGGACTTGGGAGATGAGTCTAGCTGTGTGCTTAGGATATGTAGGAATAGGCCAGCTAAGAATGTCAGCCACAATAGCTTCCTGATTTCTTACATTTATTGTTTAATATTTGTCTCCTTCACTAAAATGCAATATCCACAAGCATGGGAGATTTTGTAGACTCCGTTTATTGATTTATTCCATGAACCTGGACTGGTTTCTGGTATAAAGTAGTCACTCAAAAATATTTGTCTAATAAATTAATGAATAACACATGTTGTATGGGATAGAAAAGAAGAATAAAGGATCATCCACACATTTGGAAAATTTTCCCTTTCAAGTAGTACAAAACATTCCTATAAATACACAATTCAAGGTGAAAAATAGAAGTTGAATGGCGGTAACGGAACACACTGTGTACACAAGCAGTGAGAAAATTCATAGCCAAGGGAAGATCTAGATTTGATTTACATCAGAAAAGGCGTATTGGATTTAAATTAGCTAAAAAGTATGTGATTTATAATTGCTTTGAGGAATTCCAGAGCTCTTAGGAGATATTACATAAGTTCTTAAAATAATAAGGTATTTTCTATAAAAAAATTCATGAAAAACCATCTCTATTTCAGTGATTATTATACAAGAAACAGTGTTAAATGATTTATACATATTGTATCATTTAATTCTTAAAACAATCTTGCTATATTGGTATGTATATATTCTTTTTACCTAAGAATTTGTGTAAAATAGAACTTTTAATTTAACAATAAGATTCTATAATTTTCTGCAGGAAGATTTCTAAAGAATTTATTGCTAGCTCCTTTGCTACTTTTGTTGTTATTATAAAATATACCTATTTATACTTAGGTATATTTTGACTTGGCTATATAACTAAAGAGTATATAAGTGATATATTTGTATGTATACATATAAATATATATGATTTCATATTTTCCACTTTATGCATCAACACTGCAGGCTGTACCCGTGCTGTTATTTTGGGTCTATCTTACTAAGAAAACATTGATTTTGTTCAAGTATAGAAAGATCATGTTGTTCGTGAGCTGTACTGCTCCCTAGTCCCAAGACTGAATTTTGATCAGTCTGAACAAACCACAGTAATTCTGTAATCTCTCTCAGTGATTGGTTTAAACATGAATGAGTGATATGACCTGGCCAATGAGACGTAAAATGTATTCTACTTGGGGGTTCTGGGAAAAAAAAAAAAAAAAACATGTCAGGAACTCATTTATTTTTCACCTTTGGATGTATTAAGTATTTCCTACTACCGTCTTGCAACCGTGCAGGGAACCATCCACACACTGAATGTTGTAGAGAGGAAAGATAAATAGAATCTGGATCCCTGATAACATAGTTGTGCTCCTGAATTAACCCTGAAACCATCCAACCTTTGGGCTTTCTGTTTTGTGAAATAATCATGCAATATTCTTGTTATCTTCTCTCTTATTTGAGCCAAAAGCATCCTAACATGTAGTGAATTACTTATGCAGGTTTCCCAGTGTTCAACCATTCGTGCGTGGCAGAACACACACACCTTACCTGACCTTGATGTGTTATTTATCTTATATCACCAAGGATTCATGTTGGTTGGATTTTGTTTAGACATTTGTATCTACAGTCAGTAGTTATATTCCTCAGTAATTCTTCTTTCAGTACTGTCAATGTCCAAAGTCATAATAGCATCATAAAATGAGATGGGAAAATCTCCCAATTTCTTTATTCTTTCGAAGAATTTCTATGAAACGTGAATTGCTTATTCCTTGAATATCTGCTATAACTTGGCTTACAGTCTGAAGCTAGTGTTCTTTTTGTTCAGCTGTGTTAGTTTATGTGTGTGTTTGTATGTGTGCATTTTGTATGAGGAGAGATAGGTGCTGTTTTGACTACTAATTTGATTTTTAAAGGGTTATAGACTATTAGATTTTCTATGTTTTCCTGAATCACTTGTGGTAATGTATATATATTTTAAAGAAAATTATCTGTTTCTTCCCAATTCCAAATGTGTTGGCATAGAATTCTTTAGTATATTCTCCTAATATTAAAACATGGCCACATTATCACTTGTTATACCCTGTACATGCCTAATCTTCTTCTTTCTTTTTCCTAAATCAATTTTTTCAGACAATGGGTACTTTATCCATATAGAAAATGTATTTCCATATAGAATTCATACAGAAAAAATATATATACCATATTTATAATTATTAATTATACATATTATTATAATGTTATAATCATATAATATAATGATAAGAATCAAACAGAAATTCTGGAGATGAAGAATACAATGAATAAATCCAATAATTCAATAGAGAACTTCAATAGTAGACGACACATTGAGTTTTTTTCATCCTCTGTTGTTTTTCTATATCTATTTCATTAATTTTTACTTTTAATTATTCCTTTTTGCATTTTTTCCATAGTTTTGCATTGTTATTTTTTTACTTTGATTCTTAAAGCATTAACTTTTAATCTTCTTTTCTAACACGTAGATTAAAGACGATAAACTTCTGCCTCTGTAGCACTTTGGCTATATGACACTCCATTTGATATATACTGTATTCATTTCTACTTACTTTCCAATTTCCATTATGACATCTACCTTTGCTAATCAATCATTTAGAAATTTGCTTTGTTGTTGAGAAGGTTGATACTGGAGTGAGCCAGCAAACTGAAGTCAAGATTTGGACTCAGGATTTCTGGCCCCAGAGCAGTGTCCCTAATCATAGACTACACATCCTCTCTATTGCCCTGGCTTTGCCTTATCTCTTCATCTACAGCATCTTTGGCTCCCCATTTCTTTCCTTGAAATAAAATTTACACACATTTTGTTATAACTTATCCATAATTTCTACATATGTGTAATAAAAGATAGTTTTATGTCAATTCAATCACTATGTGGCAGAAAGCAGAATTTTCTTCCTACTTACATTTTAGATACTTTGTCTATGGCTAGCAATACACTTATTACTATTTCAGATGGTCAACAGATTGTTAACATTCTTTGATGCTATTTCCCAGAGATAAATTGGATGGATTCAGTGGAAATCTAGTGGAAAACTTGAAAACAATTATTCTACTACTCCCTTTTCATTAAGTTCCCTGGAACCTAGGTTTGCATGCTGCAAGCTGATGTACTTATCTGCTTAGCCTAGTGTGGTTAAAATTTTAAAAAGGAGAATATCCCATGCCGATTAACCCTGACATTGGACCCATTCACCCATGGCTCCCAGTACCAGCTCAATCTACCCACAGACTCTTGTTCCAGGCCTGCCTGACCTGGAACCCCTGTACCATGCCTGCTCAGAATCTCCAACCCAGCTGACTAGTGAGGGGATTTCCTTGCCAAAGCAAGTCTGTTAAGACTGGAAAAAGTGACTTCTTCTTCAAATGTTCGGACACCAATCCAAGGCAAACAGGATCACAAGGAATCAAGGAAATATGACCCCACCAAAGGAATAAAAGAAAGCTCCAATAACTGACACTAAGTAAAGGAAGATCTATCTACAAACTCTGTGATAAAGAATTCAAAATAATCCCCTTGAGAAAGTTCTGTAAGTTGCAAGAGAACACAGATAAACCTCTAAACAGAATCAGAATAATAAAACATTAATAAAATGAGAAATTTAACAAAGAGATGGGAATAATAAAACAAAAATTCTGGAGATGAAGAATACAATGACTGAATTGAATGATTCAACAGGGAGCTTTAACAGCAGATTTGATCAAGCAGAAGGAAAAAAATCCATAAACTTGAAGACAGGTCATTTAAAATTATCCAGTCATAAAAACAAAAAGAAAATAGAATTGTATAGGTGAAGAAAGTCTATGGAACTTACGTGACACCATCAAGTGAACCAATATACAAATTATAAAAACCTCAGAAGGAGAAAGAGAAAAGAGTATAAAGCTTATTTAAAGAAATAATGAATGAAGAGTTTCTAAATCTAACAAGAAAAATTAATATTCAGAATTATGGAGCCCAGAAAACCCAAATAGGTTAAACTGAAAGACATCTACACTAAGAGACATTATAATTAAATTATCAAAAGTCAAAGACAAAGAGATTTTGAAAACAGCAAGAGAAAAACAACTTGTTATGTACAAGAGAACCCTTGTAAGACTATTAGTAAATTTATCAGGAGAAATATTACAGGCCAGGAATGAGTGAGATAATAGATTCAAAGTGCTAAAAGCAAAAACTGGCAACCAAGAATACTGTAACTGCCAAAGCTGCATTTTAAAATGAAGGTGAGATAAAAATTGTCCCAGACAAATGAAAACTAAGGGAGTTAATCACAATTAGATCTGCTTTAACAGAAGTGCTAAAGGAGCTATTCAAGATGAAACTAAAGAATGCTGAACAGAAACACAAAGGGATATGAAACTAAGCTGCACTCACGTGTTCATTACAATATTATTCATAATAGCCAAGTTATGGAAGTACCTAAATGTCTGTCCATGGATGAATGGATAAAGGAAATGTGGTGTATATATACCATACATATAATTAATAGTAATATATATTAGTATAATGTTATAATTATATAACATAATTATAATATATGACATCCATAGGATATATATTACAGAATATATAATTATATAATATACATATAATATGTAAAAATATATAAATATATAATATATGATCTTCAAACCTAAAAAAGAAGGAAATATTGCCGTTTGCAGCAACATGGATGAAGCGGTGGAGTACATCATACTAAGTGAAATACGCCAGATACAGAAGGACAAAGACTTTATAGTACTACTTGTACAATGAACCTATAATAGTTAAGCTCAAGCAGCAGAAAGTGGAATGGTGGTTTCTGGAAGCCGGGGGGGGGGGGGGAGATGGAAATGGGGAGGTACTAGTCAAAGCATACAAAGTTTCGGTTGTGCAAGATAAATAAGTTCTAGTCTACTAGAACTCTACTGTGCAACATAAAGTCTATAGCTAACAATACCATATTGTGTACTTAAAATTTTGTCAAGAGAGTTATGCTGTATCCTTATCACAAATACATTAATATGTAAATAAATAAATAAATAACTAGGGAGTGAGGAACATTTTGGAGGTGATGAATATGTTTATGGCATAGATTGTGATGATGGTTTCATAAATACATACTTATCTTCAAATTCACCATGTTATTTACATTGACTATGTACAGCTTTTTGTATAGCAATCATACTCAATAAATTTATTTAAAAAAGAAAAAGAAGGATGGCACATGTAAGTGTGGGAAGGCCCAATGCCAGTTTTACAGGTCGCATAAAATTTACTGAACCTACTTACTTTTAAAAGGCATCCATAAAATTGATTTCAGATAAACATTCTTTTCCACCAGGAAATTAAAAACATATTCATAGACCATCTCATTTCCTTTCAAATTCCTCTAAGCAGGCACTTTGAGGACCTTACTTTTCCCACTATTTCTAGGGAATATAAAGCCTAGTACCCAAGGCCCAATCCTTGATGAAAAATCCAGGGTATCATTTAAAAGACAGTTTAATGTACAGAAAGTATCACCCTAACATAGAATTTTTCTTCATGAAACAAGATATTCTTCCAAAATACGTACTGAAAGACGCAGCATATTTCTAAAGCAAAATTAGAGCTCCCTTTGGGTTTTATTCCTTCTTCATATACGATCAAATTTAGAGTAGGGCTTGGAAAATGTTATGTTCTTCCATCCCGATCTGTGCCATGTCTTTATGTAAACAGTTTTAAATGACACTGTTGGTGGTCACACAGACTAAACCTAGAATATTGCGGATATATTTTTTCTCTTAATTTTTTTTTTAAATTTTCACCCTAAGGATGATACATACTTCAGCTACAAAGAGAATTATATAGTCTTAGAAAAAGTGGAATAATGGCTTACAGTCTATTCAATATAGTAAAACTCCATTTATTTGGCCTATAATAATTAAAGAATTTGATGAATTGACAGTGATTATCATGGTGTTTCTTCTTTCCTACACATCAGAAATAATTTTATTAAGTAATTCAAGGTGCAAAATATGTAGGGACAATGTTCAAACTCTATAGGAAAACATGTTTTCTTCAAGAGCTTAATAAAGTAATAATGGATATGCTAATTTTAAATCATTCTTATCTACTCATGTAAATGTCTTCCTTTAGAACTATGGTATTCTGGATATGACTTAGTAGCTATATCTAGAAGCAAATAATTGGAAATTCTTTGAAACATATTATCATGCAGATGCCTTATGAATTTAAACTGATTATAAGTTTGTGAGCTTATATTGTATTAATTGACATTGCTACATAACTGTGGCTTAATTTCTTTGAGACACGACAATTCACTAATTTCTTGTTGTAACTCAAGAACTCATTGTGGGGCAGCTGAAGGTACCTTGGGCCCTCACCTATTGCCTTTCTCCAGCTTCTTGCACAATCTACTTTGTACGGAGTTCAGAATCAATACCTAATTAGAGCGAGTCAAGCTAGTGAAATAGCAAACACATCATCTCTGTCTTCCTACATAAGAATGACTCTAAATACTCTGTAAGAAAATAAGCCATCATCTTCCCCATTACTTTAAGGGTCTATTCCCTAAAAGCCAATATATGTTACTAAAGACTTTATACTCATTTATCTTTTACTTATCTCTAGGACATGTAAATACTCTTAAAACAAGAACTAAAGCTTTGATCTGTGTGTGTCTGCTGAGTCTCATGCTACTTTTTTCTGTCAAGGATCTTTTGATTTTGACCAGAATCTCACGTAAAGGACAGTTTTAGCATATGAGCCATTTGCAGGCTCTGCAAAGAATTGTATTAATACAAACCACAAATTTGCTGGAATTTGAGGGTGATATTTTATGATACAAAAAAATAGCAGAGCTTTTCGTGGTAGTGTAGTATTTGGACACATGGCTCATGCCAGGTGGTGCAGAATGAATAAAGCAAGGTTGTTGACAAGAGAAAGATGACTGCAACTAAAATCTTGCACTAGCAAAACTGCTATATGCCAGCATGATAGATTTAGGCCATTCGGTTATATTAGCAATGCCCATATTTCAGTCAGAATGTATAACAATATTTTCGTATCTTCAGCTACTCTTTCAGTGATCAAAAAAGAAGCAGTTTGTGGATACATTTATTGATCTGCTTAGCTGAATCATTAGGGACCCATTTATTAAAATACGACAATGAAAAGAAAAACCTCAGCATCTGACATCATAGTGTCTTCACTATGCCCACTTTGTGTTCTAATCCTTTGCTTGACTATTTTACCTATTTTAAATTTTAAGGCCAAGCACGGTGGCTCACACCTGTAATCCCAGCACTTTGGGAGCCCTAGGCAGGAGGATCACTTGAGACCAGGAATTTGAGACCACCCTGGGCAACATAGTGAGATCCTGTCTCTACAAAAATTTTTAAAATTAGCCAAGCGTGGAGACACACACCTGTAGTCCTAGCTACTTGGGAGGCTGAAGGAAGAGGATTGCATGAACCCAGGTGTTTGAGGCTACAGTGAACCGTGATCATGCCACTTCATGCCAGCCTAGGTGACAGAACAGGACTCTGTTTCTAATAAATAAATAAATTTTAAAATGAAGTAACTGTACTGTTAGCTTAGTAAATTTCTCCCGTTTTAAAATATCCTTCATTGTTTTGCCTTTTCTATTGGATTTATATTCTCATAATGATGTAAGTAGTTCATAATCATTGTGGAGCCTCCATCAATGGTATTGCAAAATGAAAAACATCCAACTTGACTTACTCATCCAGCCAAAATAAATGCTTCAATTTTCTGGAAAATATATATACCAATGTGCAGGTTGGGTTTACCCCATGTGACATTTTTAGCATGACAACAGTCATGGGTAGATTAAGTTACTTAACTGTGGGAAGAGGAAGAACAAGAAAACAAAATTTTTTTTATTTCACAAGGTAATTTCTTGTGATAATATCAGCAAAAATTAGTACATTTTATATTTGTTCATGGAACAGGCATGAGAATCAACCCCACATTATCACGTGAACTATTGTTCCCACCAAATGAGGTGGTTGAAAGGAAAAGTATTTGCTGTAATGAATGAGTCATTACCGCACTGGGGAAGAAAGGGGTAAAAAATCCACAAGGATGCATCAGTTCATAAATTCCATCCCCAGCAACAAGTCGATTTGAGAAGGCTTGGTGTTGAGAATCATAGAAATGAAGAAGAAAGTGAAGCAGAAATCATAAAACGCAACATAAAAGAAGAGATATGTAAGTAAATTAGACCAGTTGGTTAACTGGGGAGAATTGAGGGAGAAAGAAACAGCTGCCCTGTCTGCCTCCTGCTGCGTGGACGGCCCTCAGGGTCAAGGAGGTAAAGAATCGTGAGCAGTAGGCAGCACAGAAGTTGGGAGCACAGACCCCAAAGGTATGCAGCAGGAACTGCCCCCAGCTCTGTGTTGTATAGCTTCTCTAAATCTCTTTTTCTAGACTGCAAAATGAGGGCAATACCAGTACTAGGGACCCCATTCCCTGTCGCTCACCCAGTCCCGAATGTGCCAAGCACCCCCTGCCTCAGAGCTGTTGTCCATCAGCACGAAATGTTCATCACCCAGAGAGCCTCCAGCTTCACTATCCCCGTGCTTTCAGTGATTTCTGCCCAAATCTCACCTACCCTATCTAAAATAGCACCTCTTCCTATTTCCCCTATTTTTAATTATTTTTCTCCATAACATTATACATTTATTTTTGTTGTCTGTTTCCTCCACTAGGACATAAGGTACCAAGGGACATAATAAGCTTGATATGTTCACTGTTCGAGCACCAGCTGACCCATCATGTGTGCTAGGGAAATATTGGTGGAATGAGTGAATGAAAGGCTGATGAATGAATAAATGAATGAATGAAAAGAGTGCTGTGGCCACAGAGAGAGCGCCTTCTTTGGAAGCTGCGGTGGGCAAACCATACAGGCCACATAGAATGGATGAAGGATTTAGCCTTCCTCCTCCCCAAAGGAGGGATGCATCTCCAAAGGTTACAATGAACACTAAGTGTCAGAGGGAAAGCAATTAACATCTCTACTCAACACATGTCAATTACCATTGTAGCTTTGATGAATGGCCCAATCAATCAGTTGCACAAGGAAATCTACCTCTCAGGTATTCATGAGAGATGTCACCTATCCTTAGAGAACCTCAGAGTTTTCACAGGAAAATAGAATGTGAAATCCTCAGGCAAGTTGCCCTTCAAAACTGCTTCCTGTTCCCAACCTCCTAGGCCAGCTAACTGGAGTGAGGGTTTTATAAAATCTGACCTCCAGGGTGCTTAAAATTTCACATGTTAAAATGTGGGACATGTATACTATGGAGTACTACCCAGCCACAAAAAACTGGTGAACTAACACCTCTTGTACTATCTTGGATGGAGCTGGAGCCCATTCTACTAAGTGAAGTATCACAAGAATGGAAAAACAAGCACCACATGTACTTGCCATCAAATTGGTACTAATTGATCAATACTTACGTGCACATATGGAAGTAACATTCATCAGGTGTCGGGCAGGTGGGACTGGGGAGGAGGGGATGGGCATATTCACACCTAACAGGTGCCGTGTGCACGGCCTGTGAGATGGGCCTGCTTGTGGCTCTGTCCCAGGCAGTGCAAAGTCAATATATGCTACCTATACGTTTGTACCCCCATAATATTCTGAAATTTTAAAAATATATAAAAAATTAAAAACAAGAAAAAGAAGGGTTTTGCAGACATGAACAGATTTTTACCTTTATTCTCTCTTCCTTGATAAGATAGAGTCTGGTAGGTCGAGGAACTGTACCAGCTTCCATGTAGGATCATTTACTAAGTGTTAGGCACTGTGTTTAACAACGTTAAGCAGTATCTCATTTAGGAACACTATCCTCACAATGACTCTCTGAGATAAGTGTCATTATCATCCCATGGTATAGATGAGGAAACTGAAGGCCAGGGAATCCCAATGAAGCAATGGGCCCATGATACCACAGATAGCCACAGTACATGGCAGAGCCAGGCTTTGCAGGCAGACAGGGGATTCTAGAGCCAGCACTCACTTGCCCCTGTTAGTTTCCACACTTCTTCAAGGAAAGAGCACCAGAGAAGTTAAGCAAATGGTCTGTCACACATCTGTGAAGACAGCCAGCCTGGATTCCAGCCCGAGTATACGCCACCAGAGCCCATATTGCCGAATTGCCTCCAGACGATTATTCTTTATTCTTTATCACTCCGTAATGATTTAGATGCATTGGCGGTCCCTCCCACTTCAATACAAGTGGGATGTATTGCCTCCCAGAGTTGGATAAAGTGAGAATCCGCCTACAGATGAAGTTTTCTGAAGCCTGGGGTTGGAAGGGTTATGGATAAACTTGATTTGTATAATCTGGGAAGAATTTCAAGTTTTTGTTGCTACTCACATGGTATAATGCTTGCACATGCATTTGCAAGTAATTGAGCAGGTTATAAACACCCATTATCGGTTCTTCTTAAAGTGGCATTTCTGCCTTGAATATGATAATTGCAATTAATCCACAGCACTTCTTTCTTAAACAGAGCCAATAGGGCACAAAAGAAGAAGGGAAAGACCAAGTTTGGGTGACAGAAACTATTAACTCATGTAGTGCATTTACTCCTGGAATGAGAAAATTGGAACCTTAGACTCATTTAAATGAGCTATATGATAATAGCATTTCTGACTTTCAAAAATCTGGTATGGTTCATTTGGAACTTAACTGGTAAAAAGAGTAAAATAGGAGGGATCCAATCTCTTCAAGAAATTACTTAATGCGAGAATTGGCTCAAAAACATGATAATTTTGGTTCTCCCTTTTCAAGCCAGCAGAAATGGTTTATAATCTTAGTATCAGCTTCTCAAACACATGTGTTTTCAGCTTGCCTTAACAGGCCCCGTCTGGTCCCTATTGCTACAAGGTATATCCAGGCACTACTGTGAACTATCTTAGCATTATGAAAAGTAGGAAAATACAAGCTCAAAAAGAAAGGATTCTGACCAATTTAAAAAAAGAGTGATACATTACCACGTCTTTTTATACATCATTCAAGGCTCCCACCAAGGGTTATCAGTTCTCAAGGCATTACCAAGCTGAGCCTCACTTTAAAACATTTCCCAGCCATATGCTAACAATTAAGAAAGGGCCTTCTCATTGCAAACAACTGCCATTACCTCATCCTGTCTAAGTAGAATGCTGTCTCTTCTTTTGATGAAAATAGTGCCAAGTGTGTTATTCCAAAAGATAGCATTGCCTTTCCCCTCTATGGATTGAGATGACTCTCTGTTAAAAAGAATTTGATACAGATTTAGAAAATGTTGATACATGTGGCTGCCACTAAACCACAAAGCTGAGATGCCATGTTATATATTGAGCCAAGATGAACTCCCAGCTAGAGAGACCCTCTTATCAAGAGCTGTCAACCCCTGGATTTGTCACTTCTCCCTATTAGTCTTCTGAAGACTGTGGGAGGCTCACGGTAGCAGAAAAGAAGCAAGCGTGGAGGCATCCTTCCTACACAGACGTGTATACCTTACCTTTTTGCAGATTTTTCCACATTCTAAAATAGGGAGATGTAATCAGGGGAGCCGGGCTCTAATTTTTCATTTTGGGAAAATCTGGAATTTGGTACTGTTTTTAAGGAATGAGCATTCCATCAGCCCTAATTACTGTTGGAAACAATTTTATTGGAACTAGTGTAATTCAATACAGAATTGCTGTCCAGACCACCAGTTCAGAATTGGCTCCAATGAGAAAGAATTCAGAGTTATTATCTGATGACTGTCGGCCTGCCAGAATGAGGTAGGTTAGGGGAATTGACTACTTTCCATGGAGGGGAGCAGGGCCATGTCAGTCAAATACCATTAGTATCAATGCTTCATCACTCGCCCCCTCCCCTCCCTCTCCCACCACCCTCAGCAGCACCAAAGCCAAGAAGTGGGTTGAGATAAAAACCGAATCATTAATTTTGCTCCATGTGTGGTCCTATCTTTCAGAGATAGCTTCAAGTTTCAGAAAACCAGTGTTAACAGTTATCATTGGTATGTAAGTCCCAAGAATTTTCTTCTGTCGCTCCTGGTTGTTGATGCACGCAAGGCCAGATTTGGATCTTCAGAGAGTCTAAAGACTGAAAAATATCACAGTGCTATCAATCAAAATGAAACAGACAAAACCATACAGCAAGTATTTTAACAAAAATTAGAATGTTTAACAAAATATAAAACTCAAAAAAATTAAATATCTAATAATTTCTGAGCAGTTTTCTCATTTATGGGGACTCTTGCCCTGCTGATGCCCCAAGCATGTGCATAGGTAGGCTATATACTGGGTGTTAAAACAAAAGATGTGAGACTCAGCATGGTGACATAGTTGTGAACATGGGCTTCAAACCCTTGTGCTCAATATTTGATTCTATTGGTCAGGAGCTGGAGGCCTTGGGCAAGCCTGTGACCCTCACAGTACCTCCATTCCTATCTTAAAACCAATGATAATATCTACTCCTAGGGAAGTTGGGATGTGACTTGCTAGAAGGGTGTATTCTTTATAAATGACATTGGCATTATACAAATATGATGTCTTAATATTTTAGGTGGAATTGAGATTCTTCTATAATTTTGCAAAAATGTAAAGAATATTATTTCAGTGTTTTCCAGTTTTTTTCTTAAAATTATAAATAATGTTCAGTTATTTTGTCAATAAAATGTTATTAGATTCATTTTAATCTACACTCTTAGCAATATTAATACAACAGTTATTGATAAATACTGAGAGCTGACCATGTGTCAGGCAATATTCTCAGTTCATTACTTATGGTAACTCATGTAAAGTTCATAACAACCCTATAACATAGGTATTATTATCACCTTTTTTATATGAGAAAATTAAGACACAGAGTGAGTGGTTCAGGAGTGAATCTAAGGTTATACAGTTAGCAAATGCAGAGACGGGGATTGAATTCAAACTCCTTTGCCCCAGAATATGTATTAATTACTCAGTTAAACTGACTTTCCAAAAGGTGTCAATTTAAAAAGAAAGATCTAGGTGGGAGGAGCAATGTATATTAATGTTTTCCTTCATTTATTCATTCTTGCATTGAAGACACAGTCACAATGCTCTCCTTAACGGAAGAGACAGACAAAAAACAAGAAAAAAAATAAGAAAAAACAGAAAAAGCCAAAAATGCTACCAAGAAAACAAACCAAGATGATATAGTAGTGAGTGATTGTTTAGCTAGGGACGACCGCTCAAGAAGATAATATTTGAACCAACATGGGGACGTCAAAGGACGAGTTCACCACGGTGAGGATCTGGGCATTCCAAGTAGAGAGAACTGCAAGGGCAGGAACTCTGCGTTGAGAATGAGCTTGAGAAATAACGCCCAGTGTAGGTGGAAGCAGGTGGGTAAAGGAGGAAAGCAGAGGGACGTGAGGAAGAAGCATAACTGTTTTTTCTATTTTTTTTATTTCAGCATATTATGGGGGTACAAACATTTAGGTTACATATATTACCTTTGCCCCACGCAAGTCAGAGCTTCAAGTGTCATAGCTTCAAGCATGTCCATCAGCCAAACAGTGCACACCACACCCATTAGATGTGAATATATCCATCCACTCCCTCCCCACCTGCCCCCATGAATGTTACTACTATATGTGTACTTAAGTGTTGGTCAGTTAAAACCAATTTGATGGTGACTACATGTGGTGCTTGTTTTTCCATTCTTGGGATACTTCACTTAGTAGAATGGGCTCCAGCTCTATCCAGGATAATACAAGGGGTGGAGTTCTACTCAGCCATGAAGTATAACTTTCTTAAGGAATAAAACAATGGTCAATGTGGCCGAAGAGTAAAGGTGAGAAGAAACCAAAAGGGCAATTTGACCCAGACAGAGCAGGGCCTTGAAGGCCATGCCCAGCATTCTCCATCCTGACAAACAAAGGATACTCACCTAACGTTTTCACCGTAGTTGGGAAATACGATCAGATATGCTTGACATGTTTTGAAAACTTATTCTGCCTGCAGAGCAGATGAACAAATGGAAATAATAGGAATGAGAGAGCAGAAAATAGTCAGGGACTATTGCAATAGCACAGGCAAAAGATGACTTCCTGGACTAGGTGCTGGTGATGGAGATGGTGAGAAACAGATAGATTAGAGATGTATTTTGGATGTAAAATTGACAAGACATAGTGGGAGTGAGCAACAAGATGGTGTGAAGAATGACTTCCAAGTGTCTAATTTGTATTACAAAATGGATATATCATTCCTTGAGAGCACTAAGTTGCCTTGGAAGATTCTGAATTTTACTTTGGGCATTTTGAGGTCAAGAGATGTATACTAGTAAAGAATAAAAACTAAAAAAATCTAGTGAGAGCTTCAGTATGTATGTGTTGAATAATTAAAATAAACTCTTGTCCATTTTTTTGACCGTGGGTCACCACCAATCACACGGACTGACACACATGCACACACAACATTTGGACCTTGCAGAAGTTATCTGTTGATGTGGAATTTAATGAATTGAAATATTCCAGATACAATTTCAGTTCTGCTTTTACACTTGCATGACTTTATTGGAGACCTTACCTGGCACCCAATGGAACTATCTCTATACGCTGTGAACATAGCATTATTCAGAAAAGCCCTACTCATAATCCATTGGTCTCTACTTCTAAAGATGTCTCAGAACAGATTTAGTCTCTGAGATTGAAGAGGGAGAAAGCATAAATATTAATCTCAATAAATTAGTCTCAGTTTATCCAGCCAAACCAAAAGATGGTTTGGTTTTAAGATGTGTGCCCATATTGATTGCCTCTATGGACTCAGCCAATCAGACCAATCACCTTTCTCTTCCTAGTGTTATTTACTGGTTAGAGATTACTCAATTGAGCAAAAAAATATTTCTAATCAAAGAGTCATCAGTAAACTTTTCCTATAAAGGAACAGATAGTAAATATGTCCCTGTCACAATTACTCAATTCGGTTATTGCGGAGGAAAGCAGTTATAGACAGTAAATGAGTGTGGCTGTTTCCAAGAACTTACAACAGCACACAGAGAGCCAGATTTTGTCCACAGGCTGTGGTCTGACAATCCCTGTAGCAGAACATTATTTTGTTCACATATTATGTTTTCACATAATTTCACAAGTAATTTACATATATCATGCATACACAGGGCAAAATCTGGACTCATAAGTGCCTTTTCAGTCATGTAGGGCATAGCTCATTTATATAAATCTGTGGTTACCTGTTTATATCATGTCCAAAGTGACTTTGCCATTCGTCTGACAAAAGTCCCCCAGTTTGCCTTTGAGTAACCACTCCTACTCATGACATGCATCCTAATGTGACTATCATATTTTGCCTGCCATTACCCCATGAGTGTCCTACCCAGGCTGATCAAAGTATTCCACTATCCTGGCATACACTCACACACACACACACTCACACACACACACACACACTCACACACACACACACAACCATAGCTTGTGAATGAGACCAAGCTACAAAGATTTGATTATTAATATTAGGAGAGATAAGTTTGTTCTTCCTCTGCAATGTCAAGCCATAAACATGATGTAACTTGGGACTCTAGAGTCATCTTCCAAGGCTACAGGAATGAAGTCATCTGTAGTATCAGTAAATGAGATCAATGAAACGAGATCAAAGAACAGAAAGAACAAGCAGCACTGCAGTGACAGAATCTGAGGCCCAGAGTCAAGCCTTCAGTTACAAAAGCAAAAATAATCCTCCCTTTAAAGAAAAAAATCTACTTCAATTGAATGTGGATTTCTAATACTGGCAAACAAAGGGGTTTGGAAAAATAAAATTTTACTGTAGATATGACAAAATTCCAATGAAATTAGATGATTTCAAAAAGTAAGACATGCCACTATCATAACTGGATCAACGGCTGACTTAAGGAAAAATCATGAGTAATTTGAGATATGAGCTTGTCAGAAAATATTACTGAATGTTAGGTTGCTAAGAAAAAGTTTCAGTGCATCAGATACAGCATCTCACTTAATATTTGAAAAGTAAAGACTACTTCATAGACACAATGGATAATAGACAAAGGAATCACTCTCAGTGTAATGTAATTCTATGGATGGGGCAGAACCCTTTTGAAGTATTTTGGAAGTACACACAAAGAAATGTAAAGGAAAAAAATGTTACGTACATCATAAGAATAAAGAATGGGTCCAAGATATGAGACTCAATGTAGCCTGATTGACTTCACTGACGTATGTAAAAGAAGGATGTTTTAATCAGCAGGGAAATGTAGTGAGCCGCGGAGGCAGAGTGAATGGAACTTACAGGAGGAAAACACTGTCAGCCTTCATTCCTGCATAGCACAGAGAGAATGAGGATTTAACCTTGTATTTTCCACTTTCTAGTACTCTTGGTAGTTGTTGGCCATATTGAGATAGTGACAAGGAACTGAGAACCGATGCTGGGTGAAAACCCACCCTTATTACCAGATGCCTGTGGCCACTGTATCTTCAGCTTATCTAGTTAACTCCATCCACCCCCACATATTTTTTCCTGATTCCAGCTTATTAAGAAGACTTCAAAATCATTCCCTAGATCACTACAAGAAGAGGTTTGTCCACATAGAGAGGATTTTCTGATCATTACAGTCCTTGAGTATTCAAATTCTGGTGACAATGATTTTTCATTACAATTTGATGAATCAGAATTATGATTTTATGAATCAATCAGATGGGTGTGGCTAAAGTGAGTCTGCCTTTGAGTGATGAAATTATTCTCTGTGGGTCCACAAAATCGGGTTTGTGAGCCTCTGGAAAGGAGTAAGATCCAGACCCCGAGACATGGTGAATCCACTAAGCCAGCAAACACCTTCCTTTCTCTGTCCCTTGCCCCCCAAAGCCACTTAACAGGGAACCTGTGTGGTATATCAGGTGGAAATTTCCCCAACACAAGCACACATTGTTCCATGTCTATTCCTGTGTCTCTTGGCTTTGTCCTCTGGGACCTGGGTTCCATGCTCTGGGTCATCCTACCTTTGCCTTGAAAAAGAGCCTTATTGGAAGGGAGTAGTTTCCTCATTCTTTCTCCTGGTTAGTAATTAAGGAGGGACACAACACGAAAGGCTCCTCACGTCTCACAATGACTGTATTCATTCTCAGCCAAAGCTGAGAATATTCAAACAACTAGGAGTAACTTGAATGTCCGGGGACAGGAATCATTTGGAGGCTACTTCAATGTCTGGCAGGAAGGCAGGGCAACCTGAAGGCTAGGCTCAGCTGAAACTGTTTGGTAGAATATCTACACATGGTCTCTCCACAGAGCTTCTTATGACATAGAAGCTGAGTTTTGAGAAGAAGCATTCCAAGATGCGAAGTGGGAGCTCTAAGGCTTCTGGCCTAGCCTTGGAAGTCATAGAGCCTCACTTCCATTGCATCCTGTTGTCCATTCTGATCAGAAGTTGTGTATATTTTGTGGATTTTTTATTTTGTAAATAGAACTCAAAGTGAGTCCTCAGGCCAGCCCAGTTTCAAGGGAAGGTAAATTAGATTCTAGCCCTTTATGAGGGAATAGGAAGATCATATCATTAAAGAAAAGGTTGGGTGGAAGATGCTGTTAGACTATCTTTGGGAATATGTCATAGACCATTTAATGAAATTACTGAACAAGAATAAAATATGAGAAAAAGTGACTTTGCCACAAGCTTATGGAGAGAAGAAAGACTTCTAAGAAACTAAAATGATACTTAGAAAAGAAGCTTGTTTTTTAGAGACTCACATTCCCTATACTCTGCCATGATATTCTATCCCTGGAGAACAAGAATGCTCAGAAGGCAAAATGACAGACACACCAGGGCCACCACAGAATAATGCTTGACACATTATTTCCCACATAACTATACATATTTTGCCTTTAGTAAGAGATAAGAAAGTATAAATTGATGTGGGGTGGGTCAACTCCTTTTTTTTTTTTTTCCTACTGCCACTGGTCTGACAAGAGGAGGCTGGTTTATGCTCCGCTCAAAAGACGTGTCACATGTTGAGAACCAAGCAAGATCAGAGTAAAGTCCTTGGGGAAAAGAAGAATAAAATTGATTGACCAGACATGAGTCTGGTTGAGACACTGTGGAATAAAGAGAAAACTGTGCAGCATTGGGGATGGGGAAGTGTTAGAAATGATCATCAATTATGGCAACACCCAATCACAAAGTATGTGAGCAAACCTCAGGTTAAACATTGCCTGAAGTGTCTTCTTCGTCAATGCTACTAAAAGCCTTTAAAAACCTAACCAGATGGCAAATGGGTGCTGTGGAGAGGAAAGAAATTCCCAACATTGGAGAAGTTTGGCTAAATGTGCCTTTTGTAACTAGAGAGCTTACTTAACTATTCAATTATTTATTCAATGTTTCCCAACTTGGTGATTTCACTGAACGAGGGATAAATGCTGGGTTACACAACAGGGGTCAGATGCTTCCTCTTAATCTAGACCCACAATTATATCTGAAGGGGAAAGTCTGGCAAGTCCTCCAGTCCCTGAGTCTTGTGCTTAATGTCTGATTAATGATGTCTGACTTCAAATTCATAGGATTCACGTTTCTTGCCCATGTGGTCAGAATGTCCCATCAGTGGCTATCTCTTCATCAGTTACCTTAAAGTATAATTACCACTTCAGTCTTTATACTGAAAAGTTGGCAATGATGATTACAGTAAAACCACAGGTGAATGAGAATTTAGGCCAATGAAACTTGAAATTGTATGTTTTTTTGTGGATATGCAGAAATAACTAGAATCCCAAAGCTTTCCTTGCCATAAAACTTTGTTTCTTTTTCCATAAAGCATTACATCTCTGAGATTATGGTTGGATTTTTGTTTTATTCCCATGCCAAAACTGAAATGCTTACAAAAGAGTCTAACAAAATATGCTATGCAGATAAGTTAGCTGAGTTCACAAGTTCAAGGAGCACATAAGCATGAATACTCCAAAAAAGATGTTTAAAAATACATAATACCCAAATAAAAAGCTAATATCCTCATAATGTGTGCAATAGATCAGAAGTATTCTTATCAATAAACTAATTATAAGTGATCTGTTTTCTGTTATGAGGGAAGAAAATGTTTTGTTCCTAACAGCATCAAACAGTAACTGAAAATTTTATTAAGAAAATGGTTATCACTTCCACAAGGTATACATCATTGTTTTTATGATACATATGTTCCCATATTTATGCCAATGCTTACTGGAGTAGGTATGGGAAAGAAAAGACAGTGGAAGAATCTGCTAAAGCTCATACGATGCTGTGAGAACCGTATCACTTGATACATCTTTATGGCCATAGAGATACAGATATTGGCCTATGAACAGCATTTTATTATCAGTTCCAATATTCATCATTGGTTTATGAATGCTGTCCCCTCCGATTCCATCTACATTTTGGCCCTTACTAAAAAATAGTCTGGAATAAATGTTTTCATTATATCAGTAAAATCCCTCACCTGAAAGGTGGAAATAATGGTTCCAGATTTGTATTTCCAGTATGGGTTTTTTGTTTTTGTTTTTGTTTTGTTTTTTTTGAGACAGAGTCTCACTCTCTGCCTGGGCTAGAGTGCCATGGCATCATCCTAGCTCACAGCAACCTCAAACTCCTGGGCTCAAGCGATCCTACTGCCTCAGCCACCCGAGTAGCTGGGACTACAGGCATGTGCCACCCTGCCCAGCTAATTTTTTCCATATATTTTTAGTTGTCCGATTAATTTCTCTCTATTTTTAGTAGAGACTGGGTCTCGCTCTTGCTCAGGCTGGTCTCCAACTCCAGAGCTGAAATAATCCGCCCGCCTCGGCCTCCCACGGTGCTAGGATTACAGGCGTGAGCCACCGCTCCAGACTTGCCAGGCAGTTTTAGAAGCTGGAAAGCTCAAGTTGTGTCTACTAGCTATCATTATCTCTGTAGCTTTTATTAGTTTACATTCCTTTAAAGAACTCTTTTATCTACAAATACAATCCTTACAGTTTTTCCACTGAATAGTATCTTGCTCACTCCAAATAATTTGATCTGTATAAGGAAAAAATTAGCTTTCCAGAGCATAGGTCTTCTTCAGACCCTCCCATTCTCCCTAATGATCACTTTGCGCCCTTTCGTGTATTTTCAAAGCCGATGGGGTTGTTCTTATTTTCCATGTCACATAGGATCCTGTCAGGCCCACATGGATGGTCATTCTCTACAGCCTCTCACAGGGTTTTCACACCCAACCTCAAAACCTCCCAGGGTCTGTGACAAAGTCCCGTTGGGCCTCTGAAGGACCCTACTCTTGCCAGGGCCTGTCAGGCTTCCTCCTGAGGTCATGCCTAGGCCTTGTCCACACTGAATTCCCTTCTACAGTGGCAACTCTAAGACCCTCCTCCTGCCTCCCAGAATCTTATATCCCTCAAAGTCAGCAAGCCCAACTCAGAATGATTCCTATAGCATTATTCCCTTCCATATACCATGTACATGAGCACCGTGCTGGCAAGACACTGATTTATTTTCCAAAATTGCTAGGCTGCTCGTCCCTCCTCTCCAACCTCAACTTAGTCCCTGGTATCTTGTGGGGACTTGCACTCCACCACATCTTCATCAGTTATTGTGTTTTTACTTTGTGCTTCTCTCTGGAGTCCATTGTTTTCATTGAAATTAATTGTTTTAGCCAAAGTATTCTGGAAACAAGTTTTCCAATTTTACACTAAACATAATTCAAGTACTTTGTGCATTGTAATCTCACTAATCACCTTCAAAGAGTCAAATGAGAGTGAAATGAAAGAA
The DNA here is from genome assembly GCA_963575035.1 of Avahi laniger. NCBI lineage: Eukaryota > Metazoa > Chordata > Mammalia > Primates > Indriidae > Avahi > Avahi laniger. Next base: position 34,188 of record CAUYSK010054378.1, read on the forward strand.
TTTTCTGGGGAAGGGAAACCTGGGATTCATGCATAGGCTTCTGGGAGAGTAATTGTCTGAAAGTATATGCAAATTGTGCCCTATTCTGATAGGGAGAGAGTCCAAGGCTTTTAACCTAAAAAGGTTAATAAAACATAAATAAATAAAACGTAATAAAAATATAAAGGATAATTTCAAATCTTCATTTTTTTAAACTGATCTTATATATCTTATGCTTCATTTTCACAAGATTTCTACCTTTTCTTACTTTAACGTAAAAGTTAAAATGCAGTTAAAAAAAATGCCTTAATAGTCAGTATGTATACTAGAAGTCTTCGGGATTTTAATTTGGACTAGGTGATAAAAGGGCTGATACACCAGGGGGTAATGAAGGGTAAATTTTTGATCAGGGAAAATTCTTTTTTAGAATGGGTGCAAAGGGGACACACATGTGATTTGGATAAATGGCACCTTTGGAAATTCAGGATTTGGGAAAATGTAATTGTGTAATAATAAATAGAAGGTTGTAGTGAAACAGGTGAGCCTTTATGACACATCAAAGGGAGGCTGGAACCCATTATCTGGGTAATTAGGGAGGAAAAAAATCCCCCCCCTATTTCAACCACATAGGAGGAAGCAACTCTATTGCTCAAATTAATTATAAAATACCTTTAAGGGATGTGTTTTAATTAAAATGTAGCTTGTCTCTCTTTAAGAAAATCTAGTTCTCTAAAATAGGAATTTAAGAACAAATAAAATATGAATTGCATAACCACGTTTCAAAGGATACCTTATTTTACTCTCCTTCGCCACAAGATGTTTTAAAAATTTAAGTACCCTTAATATGCGGGTACCCGATTCAACTGACATGAAACATAAAACAACTTTTACACAATGTTCTAGGAACATACTGTTAAACCAGCCCTTCCTCACCTCCCCCTTGCTCCCAGACTTGATTTACAACATCTCAGAGCATTGAGAACCAGGTGTTTCAGAGTATAGCACAGTAGGTGCTCAGAAATATTTGCTGACTATATTAATAAATAAATGTCAGAAGCCCAAGCCATAGAATATTATTCTTAGGCTCCTACTCTGAAGAAAGAAAAGTATTCAGGGGTTCTAGTCATTAGACAACATTTGCAATAATATTATACTTTCTTTCAACAATACTTTCTTTTGTTGAAATTATTCAGTAAATGATGTGAAAAAAATACCTTTAGGTCTAAAATCTCTGTTGCCTTATGAGTGAGAGGCTTATGATAATCTTTTATTTATGCTTCATTTCTCATTCCAGTACCACAAACTGAAAAGAGTTGCCCAAATCCTTTTCAGACATTTTTATGATTTAAGTAGGTGATATGTTTGAAATGACAATGAATGAAAGAAACCATGTTAATGGACTTCTGTAGGATTTTCACAGTCGTACTAGATTTTAACTGGTTTTTGTTACCAATTTCCTTTTCCTTTTTCTTTCATTCTCACATTGTTATCATATCTAAATTGGCAGAGTTATTTTCCAAGCAGTTAAGATATTTAAATGTTTTTGTCAGTTATTTCACACTTTCATAGGATCATGGTTTATACACATTGCAAATTTTCTGTTAGATCTGTATTTCTAAATTTATTTCTACAGACCTAGTATTAGTTCGTAGGGTTGCCAGAACAATGTACTGCAAACTGAATGGCTTAAACAACAGGAATTTATTCTTTCATAATTCTGGAGGCTGGAAGTCCAAAGTCAAGGTGTCATCAGGGCTGGCTCCTTCTGGAGGCAGTGAGTTCCTTGCCTATCTACTAGCTTCTGGAAGTTGCCAGCAGTCCTTGGTACTCCTTGGCTTGTGGACACAACACTCCAGTCTCCGCCTCCTTTGTCACGTGGCATTCTTTCCCTGTCTATCTATTTGTGTCCCTCTTCTTATAAGGACACCAGTCATTGGATTAGGACCTACTTTAATCCAATATGACCTCATCTTGATGACACCTGCAAAGACCCTATTTCCAAATAAAGTCACATTCACAGGTAGTGGGGTTAGTACTTGAATACATTTTTTTCAGGAACACAGTTCAACCCACAACAGACATTCTATTGTATTTTTCGCCTCATGTGTTTCCGAAATTCACATCCCGTATCTCAAGCTATGGCCCTGTGTGTTGCTCCTTCCTTTCAGAGTCAACCCTTCTGAAAAGTTCCTCACTCAGTCTTCAGCTTACTGTGATTGGCATATCCATCTTTACCTTTCTGCTGAACCTGTTAACTGCTGCTTTTCATTTCTAATTCTATCTAGTCTTTGTGGAATTTCACATCCCTGACCATTTTTTCTCTTTAAAGTGTCTCTGCAGTTGATTTTCACCCCCTTCTTTTCACCTGATCACTCTTTCACTGTCTCCTTTGCTGGCTCCTCTTCCCCTTGCCTCAAAAATTGATATTCTACATAGTTCTAAGTTCTCTGCTCCTCACATTCTGTTATCTCCCTGAACAAGCCCACCTACTGTGTGGCTTAGCATTACCTATTTGTGAGTGGCTCCCAGATCTGTATCTTCAACTTCTTTGTGCCCTGTGGACTCATATTTCTAAGGTATATAGTAGAAATAACATGGAATTAAGGGTCAAGTGGACTCTATTGATTTTCAAACACGTTTTAGAGATATATTTTGAAACTAATATCAGACCTTCAGATACCATTTTCTCTTTGTTGTATAATTGTGCTCATCCCTATTTTGAGTTCAGTTAAAAAATTTTTTTATTTCGAAATATTAAGGCAGTGTAAATGTTTTTGTTACATGAATTGCTTTTGTAATGCTTGAGTCATGGCTATAAGTATGCCTAACACGCAAATAGTGTTCATTGTACTCTTTGGATAGGTTGTCCCTACCCTGACCCTGCCCCTTGTCCCTCCCCTCCACCCCCTCCCCCCTGCTTGATTTCCAATGACTTTTACTTCCCTCTGTGCACATGTGTGCGCATCAGTTCCAATTTAATAGCGAGTATACGTGGTGTTTGTTTTTCCATTCTTGAGATACTTCACTTAGGATAATGGTCTCCAGTTCCATCCAAATTGTTGCAAAAAGCATTAATTCATCCTTTTTATGGCTGAGTAGTACTCCCTGGTAAACATATACCACATTTTGTTAATCCATTCATAAACTGATGGGCAATTGGGTTGAGTCCACATCTTTGCAATTATGAATTGTGCTGCAATAAACATTCAAGGGCAGGTGTCTTTTTGATAAAATGACTTCTTTTTCTTTGGGAAGATACCCAATAGTGGGATTGCTGGATTGAATGGTAGGTCTACTTTTAGTTCTTTGAGAATCTCCATACTGTTTTCCGTAGAGGTTGCACTAATTTGCAGTCCCACCAACAGTGTATAAGTGTTCCTTTCTCTCTGCATCCATGCCAGCATCTATCATTTTTGGAATTTTAATAAAAGCCATTCTAAGTGAGGTAAGGTGATATCTCATTGTGGTTTTAATTTGCATTTCTCAGATGATTAGTGACATTGAACATTTTTCATATGTTTATTGGTTCTTTGTCCATCTTCTTTTGAAAAGCTTCTGTCCCTGTCTTTTGCCCACTTTTTAATGGGTTGTTTGTGGGGTTTTTTGCTGATTTGCCTGAGTAGATTCTGCATATTAGTTCTTTATCAGATGTATAGTTTATAAATATTTTCTTCCATTCTGTAGGTTGTCTGTTTGCTCTGTTGATTATTTCTGATTTTAGTTTTTTTATTCACTTTTTTTTGTCATCTTAAGTCACAAATGTACTGTGTTGGGTGTTTGGGTGAAGTAGGTCTACCTAATTGTAACAATCAATATATAGGATAAGATAAAAGAGAAATGTCTTTGTCAGTGCTAACATTTATTGAATGCTTACTATGTATAAAGCACCTTACTTTGCTTACATCATCTATATTAATTTGTAACTTCTTGAAGATGAGAAAAGTGAAGCTCGGGGAAATTAAGTAACTTGCTCAAGGCCAGTGACAGAACACAGACGCAAACTTTGTTCTCTTTGTTTTCAAAGCTTGAGCTCTCATCCACTGTTCTACCCTGCCTCTTAGAGTGCAGAATGAGAAATCAGGCAAGCAGACCCATATATGTATTGCCCCCATAAGGCTTCTTTTCTCTCTGGTTGGGTTAAATATCATAGCTGACTTGGGAACTTGAGTATTGATGGACAGAGTCTGTACGGGGTGCAGCAGGCCATTTCTTGTTTTTGTAGGACTTTTAAATGCCATAGTTCATATATAAAATTCCCCATATTATCCAGCAGGGGGCTCTGTCAGCATCAATGGGGGCATCTTTTTCTACCAGCTCTCCAGGCAATTGATTAGGAATGGCCCAAACCTCAACCCTCATGTATTATTAATATTAATGGAACCCTTATACAACCAGGTAAGTGTCTGGAATGTCTCACTGAAGTGTGAGCAATCCCAGAATGGACAGGAAGAGCCTGTTTGTGAAAAAGGAGGGCTCTTAAGTTGCACGAATAGGTTTGCCTTGAGCCTTTTCATTTGGATGAGTCTGGTTGCTTTAGGGTAAGTGCAAGGGTGAATTTAGTTTAGTGTCTGTAAAAACTAGAATGGACTGCTGTAAGGAGAAGACATAACTTCCATATCTTTGAAGAAAGAAGAATCAAATGTATGTTTCAATAGAATTGGATGAACCCAAAATGGAATTGTGGCCAGCATAAAAATTTCACAATGTGAGAGACGGAGGAAAAGTGGGGGAGCGAGAGAGTTAGAGGGAGAGAGAGAGGGAGCAAGAAGCAAAGAGATAGAGAGGACATACCAATGTACTAATATTTCTTGAAAAGTGACCAATATTTATGGATCAGCAAATGTACCAAATCAGAGTAATACAATGTGGGAAACATTGATTTTAGGTTTTGTTGCCAAGGTTGCTATTATTAGTATTCTTATTTGGGGGAATGATTATAGAAATAGGTTAAAACACTTTGGGATAAATTGCAAGATCTTCTCCAGAGATTTGAGAATGAGCAGGGTTGTTGTGGAGCATCTTTCTAGAGCAGTACATTGATTGTGTATCACAGTGGACACGCATATCTGAATCTAAGATCAACGTTCTGCACTTGTGCAGACCTATAGGTGGTGCTGTCTTCCTATAATTTTGGTGATTTGCTTTTTTTTTTAAGAAAGGAAAAGCTTTCTGCAGGTAGAGTTAGATCTAGAAGTGGGTTAGCTTCTAATTAGATTCCACCATTGCAAAACATTTGGAACAGGTGCCTTACATAGATCATGGAGGGTTCTACACTTGAGAAATACAAAGGACTGTACTTTTGGAATTAATTTTTCCATTTAATTGTGATTCTCAGCTGTGTATGGAAAATAGGTTTATATATGAGTAAGAAAGAGAGATGGAAGAAATTATTTCTATTTGCTATAATATTTATTTTCTATATGGTGGTTCTTACTTTGGAATTTGAAGTAGAATCCTGGATCAAACAAAACTTTTTCTCAAAGTTCTTAGGACTAGAGTGTATATTACCGTAATAGTAAATTATAAACTTCTGTGAGCAGGAGCTATAGTGCTAAATATACAATTGTTTTTATTTATATATCTGAAGCAGCTACTGAAAATGCCAATTCCTTGTTTTAATATAGTGGCCTTTAACATAAGATATTGGGGAGAGTTATGAATAATATTATTTTTCTTAAACATAAGTTCTAAACAGGAATTTTTTCAGGATAATATATGCTGTGCTAAAGAGTGCAATGTGCACCACCCAAATGATGGACATAATTGAAACTCGGACTTAGGGAGGGAGGTGGGGGCAAGGGCAACATATTTAACAGAAACATCTGTACCCCCATAATATGCTGAAATAAATAAAAAAATTAAAAAAAAAAAGAATATCATTTTTGACACCTAAGGAATTCTCTTTAGAAGATAAGAATAGAAACCATAAAAGAGAGTGCTAAGAAATAGGTCATTACTAACACTAGAAAACAAAAATGGTTTCATGATCCATTTAATTTATATATTTTAAAGAGTCAAGAAGGCAAACCACTATTTACTTACCAGACATCCTGAAACACCTCTTTGTATTCAAGAATAGGCTGCCATATTTTGTAAGCAGAGACCAAAAACCACATAAAACATGAAAACTGCCAAGGTTGGGAAAGCTGTGAAAAGTCCCAGTATGAAATGTTTTCAGAAACTTTCCCCAGCTTCCATTCTTGCTTATTCAGAAGAATATTTGCAGTCAGTTGTTTTTCTAAGTGATGTCTGAATTTTGTCATTGCAACATGCAAAAAGGCAGCTGGCTGCTTTCTTTCTGTTTATGTTTTGCTCTTAAGTAACTCAGACCTGAAATAGCTCAACTCTCTAAGTTTTCATAAGCTTTTTGTAGCATTAGAAAACACCTAGACTCTTACCCATTCATTCTAAACCTTCACATAAACTAGTCATTACTCAGCAGTGCCTATCACTGGCTTTCATTCAAGGAAATGCAGTGGCTGTATCCAAAAATTCTTAAACATAAATCGTCTTTTCATTTGCCATTTAATTCATTCTATATATGCCAAGCACTATGCTGGTTTCTGAAAAGATGAATGAGTTTCTAGCCTCAAAGAGTTCACACTTTTATTGGGGATGACATGCACTCTTTTCCCCCCACAGGAGAAGATGTGTACTCCAAGAAGAGTGGATATGAAGATGTGCTAAAGAGTCCCAGCTCAGCTTATCACAGGAGAGAGAGGAGAATTCATGGATTTGCTACACCAGAAGGGAAACACTGTACAGAGTTGCTCTTCCCCAAAAGTACTTTGTCTTTATAATCTTTAAGTGGGATATGGACCAGGGTGGGAGCTAAGGGCTCTGTAAAGACAATAATTCTGTCGCCTGAAAGGGGCATGGCTTATACTTTGTTCTTTTCACTCTGGAGTGGACATTAATGATCTTTTTCTCTGGCTTATTGAGAAGCCAATTACAGTTTTCTCTAAACAAGTTAACATGAAGATTATTTCAGGAAATGAAGTGATTTGAAATGTCTTTATCTAAAACATCAAAAGCATTCCTGCTTTTAAATGAAAGAATCCAGCTCATTCTTTCTGTTACAGCAATAATCTTATTTTTCTTTATCTTCCAAGGAGAAATTTCAAACTAAGGAAATCTGCCAAATCAACAAAACATGTGTTTGAGATTTTCAATAGCAAACCCAAAAGATTGCCAAGAGATTAGTTCAGAATCTGAATTTACTATACATGTCACTTTGTTATATAATATTTAGAGTTGGTCATTTTGAGATGTCTGCATAGATAGTTTTTCTTCTGACTATATCCCTTCCTCCCGAAAATGTGAATTGTGTCATTCAGTATTTGAATATACATAATGACCATGATGATGTAATGACAAATTTCTAAAAGTATGTTTTTTTAATGTTGTATTTAGTTTGTTTGTTCGTTTGTTTAGAGATGGGATCTTGCTGTCACCCAGGCTGGAGTTCAGCCTCAAATTCCTGGGCTTGAGTAGTTCTTCCACCTCAGCTTCCCAAGTGGCTAGGACTACAGGCCCACACACTACACCCTGCTAATTTTTTATTTTTTGCAAGACAGTATCTTGCTATGTTGCCCGGGCTGGTCTCAAACTTCTGGCCTCAAGCGATCCTCCCACCTCTGCCTCCCAAAGTACTGGGATTACAGGTGTAAGCCACCATGCCTGGCTGGTATTGATTTTTTGAAGGTTAAATTTCATTTCTCCACTCTATATTTTTAATTTATTATTATTTGCGACCTCATGCCTCTAAATAGCTCTTATTTTTCTACTCTCAATTAGTAGGCACCATACAGGCCAACAGCTTTATGCAGTTGTTAAAGGTAAGGAAAGAAATTATGTCCCATCTTCATGATAGAAAAATGTTTGAAAATTCAAGGTACATTAGGAATTACCCTAAAGTGAAATACTGAGTTCACCTAGGGCTATCTTGATTTTACTTACATCCTATAAATTTACCAGTAAGTTCTGGGACTAGTGTTTGTTTTGCCATTCTCTGGTTAAATGACCCTGGGAAACTTACATGACATTCTAAACCTTATTCTCTTTATTTCTATAAACTTAATATTATCATCCTCACCTACTGCACAGAGTTGCCAGAAAAGTCAAATGCTTCTTTGTGTGCATGTACTTTGTAAGCTCTCAAGTGCTCCACAAACCCAAGTCCTATAATTACTAAATTGGTCATGTAGTATCTCTGTTAGTGATGACTTTAGTGGTGGGGCTCTCTCACATCCATTTACTCAGGCCTCCCAGCATATTGCACTTGGATGACTCTCTAAGCAGTAGGAACAGTCCTCTGTACGTGGGAGTCTAAGGAGCAGGACACAGGAAATCCGAAAACCCTTATTCGTTCTGACTAATTAAGACTGGACCACAGTAGTAATAATTCAGGGGAAAGAAAACCTGCTTCCCTAGATTACAAATTTATATCCTGCAAAAGGAGATTAAAAATTAATTTTCCAGGTTGAAAATATATTTAGGTCATTATTTAAGAATTTAAAAAGTTCAGAAATGTTCACTGGCAGGAAGCTAACCCGGAAAGTGGGGAGACCTGTGTGATCTTGCTCCCTGGCCCCTATCCCCAGGCTTCAAGATCCTCAGCTATAAAAGCAGGTTGGCTTGAGTGAGCCCATGTTTCCTTCCAACTTGGCAATTCCATGATGCCTAGTGACCCAGGATCTAGCAACCCTGCCTGGCATTGCCTAATTGTTCCTGGGAACTAGCAGAGCATGAAGTGGTTTCATGGTCAGTTGAGAAATATAAAGATGGGTCTGTTAATTGTGGCCAAAAAACACATCACTTCTGACACAGAAAGAAGATGGAGGGTGAGGAATCGAGCCAGAGTCCCAAACCAAAATGATTTTCCTCTTTAAGGTCAGAAGCCAAGCGGTTTGAGAAGGACTTACCTAATGGCTTGTCACACCCTCACTCCGTGGCTTTCATTTTGTTATAATGATTGCCTCTCCTAGTTGCAGGGAAGGTGAATGTAGAGTCCGAACTTGTCACTCAGGCTCTGTCCAGAATTCTTTGCATTGGATAGCCCTAGGTAACCCACTTAGCCCCTCCAGCCTCAGTTTCTTCAGCTGTGAAGTGGTTGAGCTGACAATGAATGAATGTGTTAATAAATTAGGTGAAAGGCAGGGGACAGGGATGATCATCAACAGCAATAGGAAAGTATATTATGGATCATGGCATCGAGATGTGATTTATTCATTAATTCAGCAAACTTTTTTTATCATATCAGGCATTATTCCAGGTGCTGTGGATACAGAATTAAAAAGGAAAAAAAAAAGACAGATATCTTTACCATCTTGGAGCTTAAATTCCTATCAGAATGACACTACATAAACAAAAAAGCAAGTAAAACAAATAGCACATCAGCAGGTGATGAATGTTACAGAGAAAAAGGGCGAGGAAAGGACGCAGAGAGTCCAGGAAGGGGATGGAGGGAGCGTGGGGCACTGCAAATACCTGAAGGAGGAGGAGTGAGCCAGGGCTAGCAGGGAGGAGAGCCCTCCAGCAGAGAGAGCAGCAAGCACCGGTGAGGCTGGAACCCTGTGGACGCCAGGCGGATGGTAGCAGGAATGAGATCAGAGGTTTAGCGGGGACGGATTGCAGAGAGCTCTGTAGGACTTTGGTTTTTACCCATGGTGTGACAGGAGGGCATTGGAGAAGTTTGAGTAGAGGAATAACTAAACCAACTTAGGTTTCAAAAAGAACATTTTGGCACAGTGTGGACAACAGACTATAGGGAGATAAAAACTAAATCAAGGAGATGTGTTAAGAGGCTGTTACAATAAAGCAAGATGATGATGGCTTGGATTGTGATAATAAAGCGTAGGTAGGGAGAATGGTCAGATTTTATATATTTTGAAGATCCAAATGGGCTTTGTTAATGAATTAGATGCAGAGTCTGAAACAAAAAGAGGGGTCAAGAATGACTTTAAGTTTCTTTGGCCTGAATAGCTAGAAGAAGGGGCTTGGCATTTACTAAAATGGGAAAGGTGGCAGGAAGAAAAGGTTTGAGAAGGAAGATTAGGGGTTTATTAAGTTTGAGATGTTAGACACACAAGTAGAGATGTTGAAAAGGCAATTAGGTATCCTAGAGTTTAAAAAGAGGATGTCAGAACTGAAAGTACACATGTGGAAGTCTCCAGTGCTTAGGTGGTGTTTAAAGCGCGAGGGTGGAGGAGATCACTAAGGGAAAGACAGCAGACAGAGAAGCGTTCTGAGGATGGGGTACGGAGCTCGCAGTGTTTCGTGGTCAGCAACATACAGAGGAACCAGTAAAGAAACCTAAAGGGAGAGGTGGAAGTTAGGAGACAAAAAACAGGAAAATATAGCCGGGCGCGGTGGCTCACGCCTGTAATCCTAGCTCTCTGGGAGGCCGAGGTGGGCGGATCGTTCTGAGCTCGGGAGTTCGAGACCAGCCTGAGCAAGAGCGAGACCTCATCTCTACCAAAAATAGAAAGAAATT